>CAUYLG010044784.1:0-38105 GCA_963573385.1 Cacajao melanocephalus
GCCATATTGGCCAGTCTGGGCTCAAACTTGTGACCTCGTGATCCACCCAACTCGGCCGCCCAAAGTGCTAGGATTACAGGTGTGAGCCACCGCACCTGGCCTCATCCTCACACTTTTCACAAACTAACGGAATCCTACGTAGCCCTATTAGGTGGGCAGCATTATCATGATCCCCATTTGATAGGGGAGGAAACGGAGGCCCAGAGCGGTGACATTCCTTGCCAAAAATCATGCCGTTCCTGAGCAGAGGGGCGTGAGCCTGGGCCTCTGGGCTGGAGAACAGGGCCCTGAGTCTCCCTGACAGCGTGTGCTCAGCTCCCTGGCCAGTCCTGGTGGGCTCCTGCCTGCAGTGGGAGCTGGACCCCACCTGCCCGTCCCTGTTTGTCACTGACGTGTGCCCCACGGACTCCTGCCGTCGCTATAAATACACCATCAGCTGGCATCTGCGACTCACGCCCAGCAGCCACCTTCTCTGCACAGACGGCTGGCATGCCTGGCTACCCGGCCCTGGGGGGATACCAGGCTGCTGCTGCTGCCAGGAACCGCTCACCCCTGTACTGTCCAGACACCTGGAGAGGATGACTTGGTCCAGCTTCAGGGGACAGCAACTCCTGGGTCACAGGTGCCCCCACTGGGCACTGGGGCCTCCCTCATTCCCTTCTGGGGTTGGGGAGAGGATCCAGGGAGGAAACAAGCATTTATTGAGTGCCTCCTGTAAGCTTCTCGGAGAACACTGACTCTAATCCTCAATGCAATGGGCATAGCTCTGATTCTCCCCATTCCACAGAGGCAAAAACTAAGGCTCAAACAGGAGAAGGCGCCCTACACTGCCTGGAGCATACAGGAACCACAAATTCTGTCCACTATATAAAGAAACGGGCACCGTCACCTACGCTCATGGCCTGTCTCCTAGCACGGCACCCGTGGCCAGGATGAAGATCAATAAAGGCAGAAGAGGCTGGGGGGACTTCGGTGAGAACCCAGCTTGCTCCTCTCTGTGGCCCACAAGGCCGCCCCTTCCCACCCTCCACTCCCCTCGACCCCAGACCAGAGAGGGCAGGACTTTTCTCAAAGCCACACGGCAAGCCAGGGCGGCACTGTGGCTGACCCAGGCCCCTTACTCCCAAACTAAGGCCCTTTCTCCTGCCATCAAGCTCAGGGTGCACTTCACGGACACCCTGGCCCCAGGCTTGGTCCCCTTCCACAGGGTTCACCTCATTCATTCATTCATTCATTCATTCCCTGAGCGTGCATAGCCTGCATTGTATGATCTGTATGACTCAGAGGGTGTGGGCTCTGCTAGATAACCTCAAAGGACACTTCTAGCTAGTTTTTAAAAAGAGGTTTAAGGGGTTTCAATCCTCCCTCTTTTTTTTGAGACATGGTCTCACTCTGTCACCCAGGCTGGAGTGCAGTGGCGAGATCTCAGCTCACTGCAGCCTCCACCTCCCAGGTTCAAACGATTCTCCTGCCTCAGCCTCCTGCATAGCTGGGATTACAGGTGTGAGCCACTATACCTGGCCTCAATCACCCCTTGAAAAAAATGGATTTTCGAGATGAGGTCTCGCTCTGTCCCCCAGGCAGTGGGAGGTATCACGGCTCACTGCAACCTCCAACTCCTGGGCTCAAGCGATCCCCGCTGCCAGCCTCCAAGTAGCTGGGACTCCAGATGCATACCACCATATCCGGTTAATTTTTGAAATTTTTGTAGAGTGGGGGGATGTCTTGCTATGTTGCCCAGGCGGGCCTCAAAGGATCCTCCTGCCTCAGCCTCCCAAAGTGTTGGGATTGTAGGTGTCAGTCACCTCGCCCAGCCTCAATCCCTTTTTGTTTTTTTTTTTTTTTTTTTGAGACAGAGTCTCGCCCTGTCACCCAGGCTGGAATGCAGTGGCGCAATCTCGGCTCACTGCAACCTCCACCTCCCAGGTTCAAGCGATTCTCCTGTCTAAGCCTTCCCAGTAGCTGGGATTATAGGCGCATACCACCATGCCTGGCTAATTTTCGTATATTTAGTAGAGACAGGGTTTCACCGTATTGGTCAGGCTGGTCTCGAACTCCTGACCTCAGGTGATCCTCCCGCCTCAGCCTCCCAAAGTGCTGGGATTACAGGCGTGAGCCACCTTGCCCAGCCTCAATCTCTTTTTCAAAGGGATTCCCGGATTCTCATTCTGGCTCTGCCCCTAAAGAGCCCTGTGACCTTGGGCAAGTGTCTGGTCATCTCTGGGCCTCTGCTTCCTCCACTGGAACATGAGAGAAGGTTAAAGTCCCTTCCTCCTTGGATGGGGAGAGAATTTAAACCGGTTAGGGTGAGCAGTGGCCTCAGAGCCTGGAACACGAGGGCATTCCATTGTGTGTTTGCTGCTACATCATTGCCGTCGGGGTCCTTGCTCCCCAGTTCCATCTAGAAGGCTCTGGGGGCCTCCCCTCCCACGTTTCTCCTGCCACCCTCTCCAGGGCACCGGGGGAAGCCTCTCTGGTGTGCTGCAAGCTTCCCAGGCCAGGCTCTGCCCACCGCGCCATTCCGGGTGCTGGACTGCAGGAGCTTGGCACAGCACGAGGCGGGAACAGGAGGCTGGCCCATGGCGGTGTCAGCAGATGGGCACCATCTGGGCTGGCGGCTCAGGGCGGGCTGGCAGCTGCCGGGGCGGGCGGGCCTGGCAGCCCCTCCCCCACCCAGCCCTGGCACGGTGCCCGCCCGCGCCTCGGGTTTCTTGAGCTGCCAGAGGGGGCGGGGAGGCCCGGCTGGGCTTTGGGCCCTGGGCGGGCAGGCGGCTTCCCTCTCTGGGCCCTGGTTCCTGCAGGCTCCTTCCCAGGCACATGGCAGGTCAGAGAGCACCCAGGTCACCCTCTCCAGCCCCCTCACCCCACTGTCACCTTGACTGGAAGGCCACAGGGCAGCCCTCACCATCCACTACCCCTTGAACATCCCAGCCGGCTCCATTCGCTGTTCCTGGACTCCAGGCCTTCGCACTGGCTACAATCCCCCACTGCCCCCTCCCTCCAGTCTCTCCAGGCCCCCTCACCCTCTTCAAGCTTCACCTCAAAGACACCTCCTCAGAGAGGCCCTCCCCATCCAGAGGCCCCCCAGCCCCTCTCCATGCCCCTACCAGCTTTGTTTTACTGCCACTACCTGATACCGTCTTAATAAGTTTTATTTTTTGAGGCAGAGTTTTGCTCTGTCGCCCAGGCTGCAGTGCAGTGTCACGATCTCCGCTCACTGCAACCTCTGCCTACAAGGTTCCAGCAATTCTCCTGCCTCAGCCTCTCCAGTAGCTGGGACTACAGACGCCCACCGCCACACCTGGCTATTTTTTTGTATTTTTAGTAGAGATGGGGTTTCGCCAGGTTGGCCAGGCTGGTCTCGAACTCCTGACCTCAGGTGATCCGCCCGCCTCGGCCTCCCAAAGTGCTGGGATCACAGGCGTGAGCCCCCGCGCCCGGCCCCCTCTCTCGCTTGTGATGTTACAAGTGGAACCTCCTTTCATTCCCGTGGCAGGTGCCCCTCCACCGACACCCACCCTGCTCCCTGCAGGAGGCCAACCGAGGCCCTGTGCCTGTCCCTCCCTCCACGTCTATCCCAGGCCGGCAGCTGCCCAGCATGGCGGAGGAAAGCCAGACTCTGCACTCTGGCTGGGCCAGAACGCTCCACAGCCAAGGGGACTCTCAGTTCGGAAAAGGAAGCTGGTGGCCAGCCTTCCTGCTGTCAGGGTGACAACCGGCAGGCCCAGCATGCGAACTTGGAGGCCAGCTGTAGCCAGGGGACCCTACACGATACCTCAGTCTGTGGGGTCCTCTAATACACAACCCTGCCAGAAGGCAACCTCCACACATACCACCATTTCCGCCCATCCCATTCCAACACTGGCAGAGGACGAGGGCAGAGGCAGGAGCTGCTGGGGTCCAAATCCCACCTGGCCCGGCCTCGGCTGTGTGACTTCAGCAGGTCAGACCCCTCCTCTGAGCCTGTTTCCTCCTCTGTAAAATGCATACAGCAGCCCAGCCCTTTGGGAGGCCGAGGCGGGTGGATCACTTGAGGCCAGGAGTTCAAAACCAGCCAGGCCAACATGGTGAAACCCCGTCTCTACTAAAAATACAAAAATTAGCCGGGCGTGGTGGTGGGCAGGTGTACTGCCAGCTACTTGGGAGGCTGAGGCAGAATTGCTTGAACCCAGGAAGCGGAGGTTGCAGTGAGCCGAGATTGCGCCACTGCACTCCAGCCTGGGCAACAGAACGAGACTCGTCTCAAAAAAAAATCCAGAAGTGGATAATGTTGGTAACAATAACCATCAAGGGGCCCTAGCCCCGTGCCTGGCGTCGTCTTCACGATGCCTCATGGGTGGTTTACTGAGCCATCAGCCTGGGCACCTGACATTTCCCACAAGGCGACCAATTTTGAGCTCCCCAATTTATAGACAAGGAAATGAAGCACAGAGTGGGTGAGTGACCGGCCCCGGATCACCCAGCCAGTGGGTAGCTGAGCCGGGGTTGGAGTCCAGTCCCAGCTCTTACCCCCACGAGGAGCTGAGGCACCTGCGGTGGGCAGGTGACAAGGTTGCAGGGGGGAGGGGGGTTGTGACCTGCTGGGGCCAATTCCAGCAGGGATTCCCCTGGGGATGGAGGGGGCAGGCTGGGGGCAAGGGAGGGAGCAGCCCTCACTCAGGGAGGCCAACCTGACCCGGGGCACAGGCCTGCCTGCTGAGCAGAGGTGGGAGGGGCCGGGTGGGGGTGGGGAGGCGCCCAGAGATTGTGCTGACTGCAGCAGAAAGCTCCCTTCAAAATTTTATCAGCTCAGCGTGGAGGAGGTGGGGGCGGGGCCGGGCTAGGAAGATGTGTGATGGCAGAGAGGTCTGGCCCTGCGTAGCAATGAGCACCCCTGCCCCCACGGCAGCCCCTGCCGCCTGCCCACAACAGGCAGTCGCCCAGCCCACCCCTCGGCCCCCACCGTCCCCAATGCCCCCTCACAGCCAGCCCCAGCAGGTTTGACGCTCATTGGTGGAGGAGGGGGAGGAGAGAGATGCTAAGATCAAGGTCAAAGAATCAAGATCAAGACCAGGTAACTGCCAGGCTGGTGGCTCACACCCCTAATCCCAGCACTTTGGGAGGCCAAGGTGGGCGGATTACCTGAGGTCAGGAGTTCGAGACCAGCCTGGCCAAAGTGGTGAAACCCCATTTCTACTAAAAATACAAAAATGAGCTGGGTGTGGTATAATCCCAGCTACTCAGGAGACTGAGGCAGGAGAATCGCTTCAACCCAGGAGGTGGAGGTTGCAGTGAGATGAGATCATGCTACTGCACTCCAGCCTTGGTGACAGAGCGAAACTCCGTCTCAAAAAAAAAAAAATAGTGGCTGGGTGAGGCAGCCCATGCCTGTAATCCCAGCACTTTGGGAGGCCAAGGCAGGTAGATCACCCGAGGTCAGGAGTTTGAGACCAGCGTGGCCAACGTGGTGAAACACCATCTCTGCTAAAAATACAAAAAATTAGCTGGACATGGTGGTGGTGCATGCCTGTAATCCCAGCCACTTGGGAAGCTGAGGCAGGAGAATCGCTTGAACCTGGGAGGCGGAGGTTGTAGTGAGCTGACATCACGCCACTGCACTCCAGCCTTTGCGACAGAGTGAGACTCTGTCTCAAAAACAAGTCATTGGTGGTGCGCACCTGTAGTCTCAGCTACTCGGGAGGCTGAGGCAGGAGGATCGCTTGAGCCTGGGAGGTCAAGGCTACAGTGAGCCAAGATTGCACCACGGCGCTCCAGCCTGGGTGACAGATCAAGACCCTGTCTCCAGGAAAAAATAAAATACTGGGTAACTCTGCCCTGCTCTCCCTCCGCACAACCTGGAGCCTGGGGGCCCCATGACCCTGCCTCACCCTTGCACCAGCACTAGAACGTGGCATGGCAGTTACTCCCACTGCACCAAGGAGGAAACTGAGGCACAGAAAAGGGATGTGTCCACACAGCTGGGGAAGGCCGGGGCTGCGTCTGGAGTATGGGCAGTCTGGACCCAGAGTCCCCCTTGTTCCTGCAAATGCCCCTCCCTCTCAGGCTGTGCGACTCCCTGTTTCTAGAGAGTGCTGCCTGGGCTGGAGCTGGGCTGGTGACCCATGTGGCAGCCCCTGGGTGTGTAGGGGTTCACACGTGCTCCACACACGGCCCGGGTGGGCATGGCAGGGGCGTGCTGTGCTCCCATTCAGGTCTTGGGGTGCAGCTGACACCCCGCACGTGGCTACACGCATGATCTTCTGGAACCTCCCATAGCCCCATCCAGCAATGGACTCTGATCACCTGGCAGGCAGGGGAAAGTGAAGTCCAAACAGGCCACACAGCCATGAAGCTGCAGGACCACCCCTGCTCTTAGCACCGGGGCCAGGGGCACAGGTGTCAGGCCTCCCACCTCCGAGCTCCTGCCAGGCCCCCTGGGGAATCCCCGTGTTCACTGCCGCCTGGCCATCCTGCAGAGCTGAGCTCAGCTGCGCCTCCTCCTCTGGGAAGCCGCCTTGGAGTTCCTCACCGTCACAAAGCTTGCTGGGCTAACATCAGGCATTTGATCACCAGCAAACACCCTGCGGGGAGGGCCAGACTCATCAGGCCTCTGCTGGCACAGTCTGAGAGTCGATCAACCAACAGGCATTCACAGAAAGTGGCGCCTGGACTCTTCCCGGGGGGCTGGGACGGTCTGTCCCTCTCCTCATCCCTGCTCCCAGCAGAATGTCCGTTGCACCCAAGACCCTCCAGGACATTCTCATCGCCCTGAGACCTCAAGGGCCTTCCTACCTCCTCCCTCAGACATGGGGGTGAGATCCTGCCTCTACCTCTGGAGCCCCAGAGCCCACCTGCCTTCCTGTCAAAAAAACTTCCTTGTACCACGTCTCACTTGAGACCTCTGTGAGCCCTGCCTCCTCCACTGACCCCCACATCCCATCAGGAGCCACCCTGTGCCCTGGATGCACTGGCCTCCTCCCTCGGACGCTCCTTGCCTGTGTCACCCCCATTAGATGCTCTCCTAGGCCCACCTCCCCTCTCAGACCACCACGTCACATCTACACATACTGGCCTCCTCCCTCAGACCCTCCTTGCCCTGTGTCACCCCTGTCAGATGCCCTCCCAGGGCCGCCTCCCCACTTAGACCACCACATCACATACACACGCAGCAGCCTCCCCTCTCAGACCCTCCTTGCCCCATGTCACCCCTGTCAGACGCTCTCCCAGGCCCGCCCCCCACCTTGGACCACCACATCACATCTACACGCACCAGCCTCCTCCCTCAGACCCTCTTTGCCCCATGTCACCCCCATCAGACGCTCTCCCAGACTCACCTCCCCCCTCGGACCACTGCATCACATCTACAAGCACCGGCCTCCTCCCTCAGACTCTCCTTGCACCATGTCACCCCCGTCAGATGCTCTCCCAGGCCCACCTCCCCCCTCGGATCACCACATCACATCTACACGCACCAGCCTCCTCCCTCAGACTCTCCTTGCCCCATGTCACCCCAGTGGGATACACTCCCTGTCCGCCGCCCCGCTCGGGCCGCCGCACGGCACCTCACCTCGCTCACGCACGAAGTAGGCCAGGTAGAGGTCCAGCTCCTTCACGGCCACCCCGATGTGGTGCGGCTGCACGCACAGGACCGGGTGGCCGCACTGCGCGGCCTTGACCAGGCGCTCGCCATCGGTGCTCTCCAGCGGGATGCCCTTGAACAGGATCACCATGACCAGATCCAGCCGCCACACCTTGTCCGCCTGCCGGAGACAGTCGATGCGCCTCATCTTGCCCTTCTGGTCGGGGTTGGAGAGCACGCAGCCCGGCGCCTTCTTGCCGGTGATGCTCAGCACGAAGTCCTCGCGGCACTCGGGCCGGATGTCCTTGCGCAGCTTGGCCAGCAGCCGCGACGCCCACTTCTGCTTGACCTCGGGCTTCTCGCCCAGCAGCTCGTCCTTTACCGCGCGCTCCTCGTCCTTCGACATCCGCTTCTCGTGCTTCTTGAAGTACTTGCGCTTCCGCGCCTGCAGGTTGAACCAGGTGTAGGCGAAGGCGCGGACGTGAGGCAGCAGGGCCTCGATGAATGGGTGGAACTCATCCTGCAGGCCAGAGAGGCGAGAGGTCAGGGGCGCCAGGGACGTGGAGGGTGGACCCACCGCCCGGCCCCGAAGGCTGAGGTTGGAGGGGCCCTGCACAGACCCGCAGGGTGGGAGGTGCTGGGCACAGGTGGGTAGGGGGTCCCCACAGACCTGGGCACACCACCTGGGGTAAACAGAAGGCCAGGGGGACCCAGGAGGAGTTTATCAGGGACCTGCGAGAACCCATTGTCCAGATGAGAAACTGAGACTTGGACTGAGTGAGACGCACAAGCCCAGGCAGGAGTTTGTGCAGGACCATCTTGAAGCCCAGTACACAGACAGAGCAAGCAAAGGGGGCCAGCCGGAGGCTCCTGGAAGACTCATCGTACAGACGCGTAAAACTGAGGCTGGGAGAACATCGACGTCATGGACCTATTCCCTGCCTATTACAGCTAAGGTTGGGCTGGGTGTAATGGCTCACGCCTGTAATCCCAGCACTACAGGAGGCCGAGGAAGGATTGCTTGAGCCTAGGAGTTTGAGACCAGTCTGAGCAATATGGTAAAACTCCATCTCTACAAAACAAACAAAAAATAACCAACACACGCATGCACGCACACACGTGCATGCACACACACACACATGCACTCACACATACACACAAAACAAAAACCAGCCAGGCTTGGTGGTTTGCACCTGTAGTCCCAGCTAGCCAAGACTGCACCAGTGCAATCCAGCCTCGGTTACAAAGTGAGACCCCTGACTCAAAAAAAAAAAAAAAAAATGAGGCAGGAGCAGTGCCTCAGCACTTTGGGAGGCTGAGGCGGGAGTTTAATGCCGCGGTAAACTGTGATGGTGCCATTGCCCTCCACCATAGGTGACAGAGCAAGACCCTGTTTAAAAAAAAAAAAAAAAAAGGCTGGGCATGGTGGCTCACACCTGTAATCCTAGCACTTCGGGAGGCTGAGGTGGGTGGATCACCTGAGGTTAGGAGTTCCCGACCAGCCTGGCCAACACGGTGAAACCCCGTCTCTATTTAAAAATACAAAAAATTAGCCAGGCATGGTTGCACACACCTGTAATTCCAGCTACTTAGGAGGCTGAGGCAGGAGAATCGATTGAACCCCGGAGGCGGAGGCTGCAATGAGCCGAGATCATGCCACTGCTCTCCAGCCTAGGTGACAGAACCAGACTCTGTCTCAAAAAAAAAAAAAAAAAAAAAAGGCAGTCACAGCTGGTCACCGTGGCTCCCACCTGTAATCTCAGCACTCTGGGAAGCCAAGGCGGGCAGATCACAAGGTCAGGAGTTTGAGATCAGCCTGGCCAATTTGGTGAAACCCCATCTCTACTAAAAATACAAAAATAATTAGCCACGTGTGGTGACGCATGCCGGTTGTCTCGGCTACTTGGGAGGCTGAGGCAGGAGCACTGCAGTGAGCCGAGATCATGCCGTTGCACTCCAGCCTGGGGGACAGAGCGAGACTCCATCTCAAACAAACAAACAGACAAACAAAAATAGTAAAAAAGCTTGTTCCTGAAGAGCAGATGTACAGACAGGCCAGGCCGAGGGCCACAGGTAGACACGAGGCCTGCCTGGAGGTCGAGGGCTGATGGAGGGGTGGGGGGATTTCTGCATGGAACCATTGTAGGAGCTGGGAAAGGCGAGGCTCCAGAAGATAAGAGATCCAAGTGCACCAGAATTAAGCAGGGGAAGGAGAGCTCTCCGAGTAGGAGTCCTCTCCCCGCGTTCCCCTTTCCATGAACCCACTGATACAGAAACAGAGCAGAGACGCCGACGCTCAGCCATGAAGGTTCAGAGCCGGGGAGGGGCCACCCCGTTCCCTGTAGACCTGTTACGGAGATGGAAAAGCGGAGGGCTGGGGAGGCGCTGAGACGGGGCCAGAGCTGGGTCTTCAACCCACTCCCAGTCATGATGAATGGGTGTCTGAGGGCAGCCACCACACCCATGCTACAGATGAGGAAACTGAGGCCTTGAGGGGAACTCAGCCATGGGGGTAAAAGGTGGGACTGGAATCTGCACCCATTTGACTTCCCCATGAAAATTACAGCTGCCCCTTGGAGAGGCCTATGGAGAAGTGGGAGGTCACCCGCTCCCTGTATGGGTGTGGGGAGGCCCGTCCCATTCTTCTCAGTGTCCAAAAAGGGAAACTGAGTCAGCGTAACAGTTGGGATCTCGGATGGGCACTGTGGCTGACGCCTGTAATCCCAGCACTTTGGGAAGCTGAGGTGGGTGGATCACTTGAGGCCAGGAGTTGAAACTCAGCCTGAGCAACACCGCAAAACCCCATTTTTTTTTTTTTGAGATATTTTCACTCTTGTTGCCCAGGTGGAGTGCAACGGCGTGATCTCGGTTCACTGCAACCTCCGCCTCCCAAGTTCAAGCAATTCTCCTGCCTCAGCCTCCCGAGTAGCTGGGATTACAAGCACATACCATCATGCCCAGCTACTGTTTGTATTTTCAACAGAGATGGGGTTTCGCCATGTTGGCCAGGCTGGTCTGGAACTCCTCACCCCAGGGGAGCTGCCTGCCTCAGCTCCCAAAGTGCTGGGATTATAGACGTGAGCCACTAAAACTGGCCGGCGAAACCCCATCTCTACAAAAATTAGCTGGGCACAATTTTTGTGGTACACACCTGTAGTCCCAGCTACTTGGGAGGCAGAGGTGGACGGATCACCTGAGCCCAAGAGTTTGAGACCAGCCTGGCCAACATGGTGAAACCCCGTCTCTACTAAAAATTTCAAAAATAATTAGCTGGGCATAATTTTTGTGGTGCACGCCTGTAGTCCCAGCTACTTAGGAGGCTGAGGTGGGGGGTTCGCTTGAGCCTCAGAGGTTAAGGCTGCTGTGAGCAGTGATTGTGCCACTGCACTCCAGCCTGGGGGACAGTGTAAGATCCTGCCTCTAAAAAAATCAAAAATAGCTGGGTATGGTGTCTCACACCTGTAATCCCAGCACTTTGGGAGGCCGAGGCGGGTGGATCACAAGGTCAAGAGATCAAGACCAGCCTGGCCAACATGGTGCAACCCCGTCTCTACTAAAAACACAAAAATTAGCCGGGCATGGTGGCGTGTGCCTGTAATTCCAGCTTTCTGGGGAGGCTGAGGCAGGAGAATTGCTCGAACCCGGGAGGTGGGGGTTGCAGTGAGCCGAGATCGCACCACTGTACTCTAGCCTGGGCAACAGAGCAAAACTCCATCATAAAAAAATAAAAAATAAAAAAAAATTTAAAAATCATAAATAAAACAAAAAATAAAACACACTAAAAACATCTGGGACCTGGTTTCTCAGCCTCAAGGTGGAATAAATTCGAGGAGAAAGAAGACAAAGAGAAGCAAAGCCGCCTTTCCACCTCTCTGCCTTGACTGGGCTGGGCTGGGCGTTTCAGAAGGGCATGATCCCTTCCTAACACAGAAACCTGCACCTCTCCCCCCAGTTCCTCCCCGCACCTCTCAAAGGGCTACATTATTACTAACGCTGTGAATATTGTTATTGTTACAACTTACACTGCTATTGTCCTTTTTATTACTTTTTTTTTCTTTTAGAGATGGGGGGGTCTCATCACTTGAACCCGGGAGGCAGAGGTTGCAGTGAGCCAAGATCACGACACTGCCCTTCAGCCTGGGTGATAGAGCGAGACCCTGTCTCAAAAAAATAAAAAGAGACGGGGTTCTCACTGCAGAGCAGGGGCACAATCTTAGGTCACTTGGGCCCTGAACTCCCAGGCTCAAGCAATTCTCTCACCTCAGCCTCCCGAGTAGCTGGGACTACAGGTGCAAACCACCATGCCTGGCTAATTTTTATTTTTATTTTTGCAATGCTGGGGTCTCACTCACCATGTTGCCTTGGCTGGTCTCAAACTCCTGGACTCAAGTGATCCTCCCACCTCAGCCTCCCAAGGTAGTGGGATATTTTTTCTTTTCTTTTCTTTTTTTTTCCGAGACAGCGTCTCGCTCTGTTGCCAGGCTGGAGGGCGGTGGCATGATCTCACTGCAGCCTCCACCTCCTGGGTTCAGGCAGGTAGCTGGGATTACAGATACGCCAGCATGCCCAGCTAATTTTTGCAACAGAGACGGGGGTCTTGCTATGTTGCCCAGGAAGGTGTGAAACTCCCGGGCTCCAGGGACCCTCCAGCCTCAGCCCCTCCAAGACGCTGAGTGTTTTCATTACCACCGCCACACGCTGCCTTCGAGGGTCATTTTGAGTGCAGCCGGTATTCCAGGAAGCAGGAACAGCCCGAGGCCATGCTGGGCGTTCTGCGGCGGGGAAACTAAGGCACAGAGAGGGGCAGAGACCTGGCTGGGGTCCCGAAGGATCTCAGGGCCGGTGTGAGGATAAGAAGCAGGGCCCTGAGCTCCTGGAAGGCTATGGGTCCCTTTCTCAGAGCAGCCAGCTCTCCGTAAGGTTGGGGTCTTGGGAAGAGAGGGAGACGTTGACCCTGACCCCCACTGTGCGTGCTAGCAGATACGGCTGGATCCGGTCCCACCTGCAGGCTGGGCAGGGCAGCCGCTGCCCGATCACCCGTCCTGCTCTAACCTCCATGTCCCTTTGGGCCACCTCCAGCCGTGGGGTGCTGCAGGGGGAGGGGGGGGACATCAGATTTCATCTATTACTGAGGCTCTGAAAATAGCCTCCCACCCAGGGAGACCAGAGACAGCTTGTCCCAGCGAAGCTCCCCGACCCCAATGTCCCCCGAAGCGTGAGTCACCGTAACAGCTGCAGCGGGGACCGGACCTCAGGGCCCTTTTCCGCTGCCCCCGCTTCCCCAGCCAACCTGCTAAGGCCAAGGGGAGCTGGAGGGGACCCGGCCCAGCCCCCGTCCAACCTTGTCCCTGCTTGTGCCTGGACGAGACCCAGAGATGGGGAGCGATTTGTCCAGGGTCACACAGCCGGTCAGCAGAGCCGGGACCAGAGCCCAGATGGTCTGGCCAGGGAAGCCGGGCGGGGACAGTGGGATGAGGCCGAGAGGATCCACAGAGGCGCAGGACTTGCCCGCGGAGGGGACGCCAGGCGGGCAGGAGGCCTGGGGCTGTGGCTGCCACCCAAGCTCCAGCACTTACTGGGGCCGTGATAAGAGGGTGCTGGAGGGGCAGGGGAGGCGTCCGTGACAGGAACAGGGCTCGCTCACCCCCCCAACTCCTTCTCTCCTGAACCCCCCCGAGCCCCTCCCCACTTCTAAGCCCCTCTCTTCTGAATCCCTTTTCTCAGTCTGGCCCCTCCTAGATCTGAGCTCCCTTCCTCCTCCCTAACCGCCCCTCCCCTCTCTATCCTCCTCCCCCTCTCTGTGCCCTTTCCAGGGACAGGTGCCAGGGAGGCGGGCAGGGGTGGGGGCCCACGTCAGTGGTGACCCCAGCTAGTTACAGAGGCAGGAAGACAAACAGCCTGTAACTGGGTCATAGACCTGCTGCCCTACCCTCCCTTGTCCTCCCCAGGGGGTCAGACCAGGTGAGAGGCAGGGCCAGTTGTCCCTCTGTTGGTGCCATAAAACCTGCAACAACCAAGGCCACTTCCCCAGGGACCTCCCACTGCCCTCAGAGGCCCAACCAGCAAAAGAGATAGCGAAGGCAAGCTAGATACTGAAAATCCTTTCAAACTCCTACACATCCCTCAATGCCCTATCTCCAGTGTCCCTTCCTTCAAGCAGCTTTTCCTTCTCTGCCCCCGGGGTTTCCCAGCCAGGACCATCCAGTTCTATCACCTCTCCATCTCCAATCCTGAGGCCCAGAGCTGAGGCACCCACTGTCAGAGAAGGTGACTGGGTGACAGTAGTGTCCATTTTCACCTTCTGAATGGCCAGGAAACAAATCACCTAAGACAGACCTCAGTCTCTCATTCTGTACAATGGGCAGAAAGGGATATCGCAGCCTGGTGGAGATGGGAGCTGGTTCCTTGCCCTGGTGACTTTGTTCCTTGCAAGGTGGTGAGAAGGGGGACAAGGCCGGGTCCTTCCTGGAAATCCCAGCTTAGCCCACTGAGACTTCCTGGCGGAAGAGAGTAGCAGCAGCTGGGAGAGAGACATCTGGGCCCAAGCCCCTGCTGAACGACCGTGCCATCCACTGGGCTATGCCCCTCACTCCCCTCCCTGCGCCCCTCCCACCCTGAAAGTCCAGGGCAGCAAACTAGGACATGAAACTCCCATTTCCAAACCAAAAGCCTTCCAGGTGAAAGTGAGTCAACAACCCTTCATGAGAATCTAACTCATCACCTCCTTTGCCCTTATCACAAATTCTTATGCATCCTTCAAAGCCCTTAGTTCTGATGCCCCCTTCTCCAGGTCAGATGACTTGTCGATGGTCACACAGACAATCTCAGGCCCCTCCGGCACCAGCACCAGGTTCTAACCTTGGGCCGCTGCTTCCCCTGGCTCTGAGCATCACGGCCTGTGGACATGTGAACGGCTCCCAGAGAGGGAAGGACTCGTTCTGTGGTTCAAGAAACGTTTAGTGAGCACCGAGGACTTGGCAGGGGCCTGGGCTGGGCCCTCACCTGAACCAGAGCTGGGGCAGGGATGGGTGGTGAAAATCAGCAGAATATGAGATAAAACATCAAGTTGGGCAAAGTGCTCTGAAGAAATTTAAAGGAGTTTGAGGGACCAGAGGATCTCGGGGAGGGGGGTGTTTTTTAGCTTGGGGTGGTCCAGAAGGCCTCTTGCAGGAGGCACCTGAACAAAGTCCTGAGAGACGGCACTCCAGGCCAGGAGCTTTTCTGATGGAGGAATGGGACGTGCAAAGGGCCTGGGGCAGGACCACGCCTGGCGTGTTAGAGGAGCAGCGAGGATGCCCGTGTGGCTGGAGCAGGGTGAGCAAGGGAGAAAGAGAGAGGAGGGGAAGGTTGGAGAGGGGATGAGGACAAGCTGGGAGGGTCTTGTGGGCCACAGTGAGGAATCTGGGGAAACTGAGTCCACAGGGTTCAAACTCGCTGCCAAGGTAGTGAGTCAGCGAAATGAACCCTGGGTCCCCTACTTTCCTCTGTGCCTTGATGTCCCGGGAGGACAATGAGGACTGAGCCAGAGGGGCCAGGAGGTGGCGGAGAAAGGCGGAACCTCTCAGAGGCTGAGCGTTTGCTGAGCTATTGAGTCTACCTCGAAACGGGGACTGGGTGTGGTGGCTCACGCCTGTGATCCCAGAACTCTGTGGGAGGCCTAGGCAGGCAGATCACCTGAGGTCGGAGTTCAAGACCAGCCTGACCAACATGGTGAAGCTCTGTCTCTACTAAAAAGACAAAAAGTAATTTGGCATGGTGGCGGGCGCCCATAACCCCAGCTACTCGGGAGGCTGAGGCAGGAGAATCGCTTGAACCCAGGAGGCGGAGGTTGCGGTGAGCCGAGATCACACCACTGCACTGCAGCCTGGGCGTCAGAGCAAGACTCCATCTCAAAAAAAGAAAAAAAAGAAAGAAAAAAGAAAGACTAACAGAAATGGCACAGTAGAGAGGGGTCCTCTGAGCCTGGGTCTTTCAAGGTCACTATTGTCCTTGTCACCCAGTGCAAAGCCCAGCCTGAGCTGCAGAAATACAGACAGATTGAGGGGAGGGAAGCTGGAAAACGCCTCCGGGATGTTTAATGCAATGACTGATTTAGCAACAACCACAAGCACAGCAGCACTTCTGTGGCACCTACTGTATACCAGGTGTCGAAGGCTCTGGGGAAAGTGCCATTCTGCTTCTTACTTTACTTTGCTTCCTGGGGGAGAGGGAGAGGCTTGGGAAGACCAAAGTCCCCGCCTCTCTGCCAAAAGAATTCATTCATTCATGCCACAGGTATTTATTGGGCACCTGCTGAGTACCAAGCCCTGCTCCGTGCACCTCAGAAATGTCCTGTCTCCCCGAATCTGCAGGGAGCCCTGAGGAAGTGGGGGTTCTGGTTGACTTCATTTCAGCGAGAGAAACAGTCTGGGGTCGGGGGGTGGGGGCAGGTCACCCGCCCAGAGTCAGGGAAGAGGAAAATTAGTTTAGCAACCACCACAAGCACAGCAGCAGTCACGTGGCACCTACTGTATACCAGGTCCTATACTGGGTGTGGCGCCTCCTGAGCAGGATTTTTCCGGCAGATCCGGGGGGCGCTCTAGATCTCTGCATCGGTGACCCCCAGCAGGGCAGGCCAGAGGCAGGGCAGGGCTGTGTCCCCATCTGTGTGGGTGTCAGGGAGTGTGCACGTGTGTGCGCCCTGCATGTGGTCATGGATGTGTCCTGGCCAGGCCATGGCAGCCCAGGTGAGGTGGGTGTGGACACAGGCAGGAGAGTGGGGGGTGGGCTGTGGCCGGAGGACAGGGCAGGAGGCCCAGGCAGCGCTTCCCATCCATTTGGTGTGAAACAGGGAGAGAGGCCAGCTCAGAGACTGAGAGAGAAAGAAGAAGAGGGGCGGAGAGAGGGGAACGGAGGGAGGGAGAGAGAGCGAGAAGGAGAGAGCAGGAGACAGGGAGAGCAGGGAGAGAGGGAAGAAAGGGGGAGAAGGAGAGAGGAGAGAGAGGGAGAGAGGAGAAGAGAGTGAGAGAGCGAGAGAGGAGCCAGAATGCTGACTGTGCTGGAATCCCAGCATTGGTGATTTACACGGGGCCCTGGCGCAGAGACACCTCCGCTGCAGAGAGGGGAGGGGGAGAAACCAAGAGGGATGCACAGAGAGATGGAGAAGGAGAGAACGCAGGAGAGGGGTGGCACCTCATGGAGAGTGAATCAGAGGCCATCGGACCGAGGTGGGGCACACAGGGACTGAGCGCCCACCTGGCCAGGCCTGGCCAAGCCACCAGATGGAAAATGGCCTGAACCCCAGCTCTGCCAGACCCGGGCAGGCCCTGGCCCTCTCGGAGTCTTAACCCCTCTCCCAGGCCCCTGCTCCTGGCAGGCACCCCCCAAACACCCTCTAAGAACCCACACCGGGCCTGGGCCCTGCCGCCTTCACCACCACCCCCACCTATCCTCGGGGCCCAGGAGATGCTTCAGGAAGATCGAGAAAATCCAACACAGGCCAGGGGTCTGGCGGGGGAGGACAGCCTCTCCCAGCCTCAGTTTCCCCGCTGGAGAAACGGCAGCAAAGGGCGTTCTGCTCCGAAAGGGCATGGGATGAAGGAATGAAGGACAGAATGAATGAATGAGGGAGGGACCGGGTGGCGGGGTGGAGGCGGCCCAGGGAATCCTCTGTGCCTCAGCGGCCAAGAGGGACTTGGCCCCAAACCCGGAAAAACTAACGTGGCGGCGGGCCGGCGGGAGGGAGGCAGGGAGGGAGGCCCAGAGCAGGCAGGGAGGCTGGCCTTCCCGCCAGCAGGATTTATGGGAGCCACGGGCTCCACACAGTTCCTCTTAAGAGTAAAAGTGAAAAAGCGCTTGAGTCACCCCGAGCCTGGCCCGGGGCTCCCAGAATGCCCCAGGGCCACCAGCACCCGCTCCCCCCTTGGCGGGCAGGGCCTGGGTGGCACGGAGCGGGCTGGCACCGAGGCGCCCCCCACCCCCCCACCCCTGTCAGCCTCGGCTCCCGAGAAGGATCCGGGTCGGATCAGCTAAAAGGGAGCTATTTTCGGTTGGGCTCAGGTTGTAAAATTAGCTGGGAAAAGGGGGGAGAGGGAGGCCCAGAGACAGAGAGAGACAAGGAGAAAGGAGTAAGGAGAGACATGCAGAGACAGAGAGAGACAGGGAGAGAGGGGGCAAGGGGAGACGCGCAGAGACACGGGGAAAGGGACAGAGAGACAGAGATGAAGAGACAGAGACATTGGAGAGACACAGAGACAAAGAGCAAACGGAGGGAGAGACAGAGACACATTGGAGAGACATGCAGAGACAGAGAGACAGAGGGAGACACGGAGACACCAGAGAGACAGGGGGAGAGAGAGAGAGACGGAGGAAAGAAACCGCTAGTGACAAGGAGCAAAACAGAGACGGGGCGGGGAGAGACAGAGACGGAGAGACAGAGAGAGACAGAGAAAGAGATAAAGACAGACAAAAAGACACCAACAGGAGAGAAACTGAGGGCATGTGATTTGGGAAACTGAGTCACGCAGCCAGGACCTGGGTGTGAGGCTTCGGCACGGGGTACTCGAGGTCCCCCTGAGTCCCCCAGCCGGCCCCTACCCCAGACCAGGCTGGGCCTTAAGGGAGCAGAAGGGATTATATTCAGGCTGAAGAGAAATCCGACAGGGGGTCCCAGCTCCGCTCCAGGGCTGGGTGGAGGGCGGAGAGGAGAATCGCAGGGGAGGAGGGAGCGCTGCACAGGGGACTCCCTGTCATCACCCCAGCCTGGGAGCTCCCTGCCTCTGTCTCCCTGCCTGTCTCTGTCGTCCCTTCTCTGTCTCTTGCACACTGCCACCCTGGATAGTTTTGAGCCTCTCGTTTTCCAGCTTCCACAGAGAGTGCTCCTCTGTGGTGGGTCCTTGCCCTGTTCCTGCAGAAACAGGCCGAGTGAGCAGTTCTCTGAGGCAAAGCCGGGACTGGGGCTCTCATTACCCCCCAACCCACCCCAGCGAGCAGGAGGGAAGCCGGCTCCCAAGCAGCCCAGACGGGGGAATTCCAGGGTGCACAGGCAGCCTTCCAACCTCCCCAGCCTGGAACAGCGTTCCCCCCGCTCAGCCCTCCCGAGTGGCTCCTTCCAGCTGTCCAGGACAGAGCGGTGGCACCCCCATCACCCCATAAGCCCAGAGACTTCAAAGTCTGTCCAAGGTCACACAGTGTGCCCACTCCAACCCTAGGTGTTCTTGGAGAGCTTCAGAGAGACGCCTTCTTCAGAAACCCCTCCCCAAAGCTGCTCAGAAAGGGAAACTGAGGCTGGGAGAGGGACAGGGACTTGCCGAGGTCACTCAGGGGATCCGAGGTAGGACGGCCTCAGACCCCTCAGCATCATCCCCTGCATTCCCTGTCAGGTCCAGGGGGCCGGTGACAAAGACTCTACCAAGGACCATGCCTGGGGTGGGGGGTCCCTGGCTGCACCGTTCCCTGGGGCGGAAGCCAGGCTCTCACAAACTCCCCACTAAGTGCTCCTTAAGACGGCCTGGCCCTCGCCGGAACCGCACCCCCCACAGGCCCGCACTTTACAGTTTGGCCGCCACACCGCCCCTCTCTCCAGAACCGGCCTTCGCTGCACGTCACGTCAGGGGAAACTGAGGCCAGAACCTCTCCAGACTAAAGACACACAGCGTCATGAGGAAAGCAGCGGTCTAGGAAACGCAACCTGAGGACCTGGGGGTCCCCGGAGAGTCTAGGGCTGGAAGGAGTCCCCGGGGGAGCCGCCCCCTCCCCACACACCCCCTTGGCCATTGCACAAGGCTCGGCCCGGGGCAGTCTGGGAGCGCGGCCAGGGGTGAGAGGCTACGGGAGGGGGAGGGGGCAGGGGCAGGTGCCGGGCTGGCGAGGGCGTCCGCCGCAGTGCCCGGGCCAGACCCGGAGCGCCCGGCCTCCCGCTCCTCCCCGCGGCGGCGGCGGCTCCAGAATCCGGAATCCAGAATCGATGCGGCGAAAATACCGGGATGGTGCTGGGTGGGGGGAAGCTGGCGGGGGGGGGACCGAGCCGGGCCCCCTGAGCACCCTTCCCCCTCCCGGGCCTCCAACTTCTCCTGCCCCCTCCCCCTCCACGCACACGTGGGCCAATAACGGGGGAAAGGCGGCCGAGGGCTGGGCGGCCCACACAGCCTTGGTGGGGGGAGATGGGGGAAACACAGGAGGGGTCCCCGTCCCGCCAGCTGGGGAGGCCCAAGGTCCGGCCAGACCCCCGGGACTCCTCTCAGAGGCAGGCGGGGGCTTCCCGCAGAGCCCTTGCTGGAGGGGGGCCAGCCCCCACCCCGACCCTTTCCAGCATGGGGGGGTGCGTCGGGGGGGGTACAAATCTGCAGACCGAGCCCCCACATCCGGGAGAGGTCCCGAGAGTCGGGGGTGGGGGGCAGGGCGAGAGTCCCGCGCAGGGGGTCCGGGGTAGGTGGGGGTGTATGTGGGGGGGGTCCCCCGGCCCGACCCATCCCCCACCGGACCCCAGGCCTGGGGGCGCGGGGGGCATCTCGGGCAGGGATGGCGGGAGGGACGCGCGCCTTTTTCGTGTCCCGCCTCATCCGGCTTCAAAACTCTGGGGCCGGGATGCGAGGGGCGCGGGGGGCGCGGGCGGGGGCGGCGAGGACCGTACCTGGGTGAGGCAGAGCGGGGACGAATACATCCCGGGCGCGGCGGGAGGCGCAGGGCCGGCCGGAGCGGGCGCGCTGAACTTACTGAGTCATTTTTCCAAACCACCCCCCCGCCCCCCTCCCGCGGCCGGCGCGCTCTCCGCCGCCTCCTCCCTCGGTCTCCCTCCGCCTCCCTCCCGCTCTCGCGCCGCCCGCCTCGCTCTCCGTCCCTCTCTCCCTCCGTCTCCCTCTCTCCGTCTCTCTCTTCCTCTCTCCCCGTCTCTGTGTGTCTCTGTGTCTCTCCACCCTCTGACACCCTCCCCCTCCCTCCCCCATTTGTCTCCCCTCCCACCCCGAACCTCCCACTTCTCAACACCCAACTTTCAAAGAAACGAGGGAAAAAAAGGGCGCGAGCGAAAGGAAAGCCTCCCCCCCCCATGTCTCAGGATACCCCCCTCCCGTATTGACGCAGCGCCCTGGGACACCAGACGGGGACCCCCGGACTGCAGGACGAACCCCACTCGGATCAAGCGGAGAGGGGGGGAACTGGGCTGTTTCTGGACCTGAAGGGGCCAGAGGTGGATTTTTAAGCCCCCCCTCCCCGCCCCCCCATCACCCCGAGCTGGCCGGGAAGTTGGAGGAAGGAGCCAGGGGGGAGGGAAGGAATGAAGAAGTGACGTGGGCAGAGGCCGGCCAGCGCGCCTCTTTCCCCTTAAAGATGTACGACCCTGGGTGCACGGTGAGCCTGCCCAGGGCACCTCTCTCCCTTCTGCTCCCAGAGCCGGGCAGGGGCTGCGGTTCCCCAGCCAGAGGGGCTTGTGCGCAGGTTAACACGGGAGGCTCCAGAATTTGCTCTCTTCACGCAGCGCACGGGGCAGGGGTGGGGTGGCCTCGCCCGAGTGTCGCTCCAGCCCCCCAGGAGGGCCGCGTGCAGGCAGGATCTCCAGTTGGCCAGATGAACCCTTGCAGCCTCCCCCGGGAGTCCAATAATTTCCACCTGCCTCAGGATGTGCCCATTTCCCAGATCTCCAAACTGAGGTATGGCCAGCGTGGCTTGGAGCCAGGCTTATCTGGCCCCAGAGCCCACATTCTGTTCTCCCTCTAGAATAACAGGGCGGAGACCTGGCCTGCCTCCGTCTGAGCCCCCAGGGCGTCTGGTGACAGGGCCCCAACCCTCCCCCGTTCACTCCCTGAACCCTCCCAGTCTCGCTCAGAGGCTGCTGTGTCTCTCATTCCCACCCCAAGGATTCTACCCTATAAAGGGGCTTAAAGGTGCCCATCCTGTGGGATTGCTGGGCATAAAGACAGTGACCCTGGCAGAGCTCTGACCTTTGGTCAAATGTCCACTAAGACACATTCTTAGAAAGCTTGGCCATTTCGCCTCATCTCTGAGCTTCCCAAGGACAAATGATACTTTCTCACCAAGCCGGAGCAGAGATACAAGCACCCATTATCCTCAGGCATTACAGGACAGGAAACAGACCCAGAGAACGGAAGCCACGTGCCCAGGTCCTGACAGGTGGACTAAGAAGTAGCGGAATGCCCAGAGGGTAGGTTCCCTGGGACCCCACAGGCTCCTCTCTGCATGACAGTGACATTATTCAGACAGTGCTTAGCACATCACCAACGCTCCATAGGTGTGTGTGTGTATGTGAGTGTGTTTTAAACTCATTATGAAGCTGTAGGGAGTATTTAAGCCCTCAGGATAAATGGTGAGAAGTGTATCTCGGAATCCACATACCAATATAACATGAAGCAAGTGTTTTATTAAAACACGCTAGGGACATGTATAGGGTGAAATCTAAAATTCACAGACATTTAAAAGTTGCAGTTGAGGCCGGGCACGGTGGCTCACGCCTGTAATCCCAGCACTTTGGGACGTCGAAGCGGGCGGGTCACGAAGTCAGGAGTTTGAGACCAGCCTAACCAACATGGTGAAACCCCATCTCTACTAAAAATACAAAAATTAGCCGGGCACGGTGGCAGGCACCTGTAATCGCAACTACTCAGGAGGCTAAGACAGGAGGATCGCTTGAACCCAAGAGGTGGAGGTTGCAGGGAACCAAGACCACACCATTGCACTCCAGTCTGGGTGACAGAGCAAGAGTCCGTCTCAAAAAAAAAAAAAGAAAAGAAAAGAAAAAAAGTTGCAACTGACTTCAGACAAGCCTCCTGGACTTCCAGACCCCATGCCTCCCACCCTCCCTCCCCTGCACAGCCCACCCTGCCTGCAACCATCATTCAACAGCTTAGACTCCTTTGGAAGGTAAAGTTTAGCGAGCACAGACTGCCCCCCTGAACCTTGGTTTCCTCATCTCTAAAATGGCTATGGCAACAGGACGCGTGTCGGAAGGTGGGGAAGGTTGGACTCTTTTTTTTTTTTTTGAGATGGAGTCTTGCTTTGTCACCCAGGCTGGAGTGCAGCGGCTCGCTCTTGGCTCATTGGCTCACCGCAAACTCCACCTCCTGGGGTCGAGCAATTCTCCTGCCTCAGCCTCCCGAGTACCTGGGATTACAGACGCATGGCACCACGCCCAGCTAATTTTTGTATTTTTAGTAAAGACGGGATTTCACCATGTTGGTCAGGCTGGTCTCGAACTCTTGCCCTTGTGATCCTCCCACCTATGCCTCCCAAAGTGCTGGGATTACAGACATGAGCCACCACGCCCGGCCGTTTTGGAGTCTTTAGATAGCATGTGTGTAGGGTGTGTTAATATTATCGGTGATGGTGGCTGCTGGAAGAAGCTTCCGCAGTGTACGAGCGACAGCCTATATCCCAGTTTGGGTGGGGGGGCCTCCCCCGCAGCGCACACAGTTGGTCCCCTAAATGCACGTAGCAGGCCAACTGCAGCGCAGGTTTGGGTCTAGACATCTTGGGGGTATGTCATCTCCAGCCAGCAGCTTCATCTCTCTGCACCTCGCCTTTCCCCTCCATGAAAGGGGGCCACGCCAGGTTGGCTGTAGGCAAGCCGGCAACTCCTGCCCGTGATTACAGCAGGGAATTGTACATACTAGTTTCTTGCTTGTTTTTTTTTTTTTTTTTGAGACAGAGTTTCACTCTTGTTGACCAGGCTAGAGTGTGATGGTGCGATCTCGGCTCACTGCAACCTCTGCCTCCCAGGTTTCAAGCAATTCTCCTGCCTCAGCCTCCCAAGTAGCTGGGATTACACACATGCGCCACCAGGCCCGGCTAATTTTGTATTTTTAGTAGGGACGGGGTTTCTCCGTGTTGGGCAGGCTGGTCTTAATCAGTAGAGGCGAGTGTGTATTTCGGCCTCCCAAAGTGCTGGGATGACAGGCGTGAGCCACTGCGTCCGACCACACTAGTTTCTTTAAAAAGCAATTGGTGGATTTGGTCCTGTGTATGGAAGGCCTGGAAGATGATTTAGCTCCTGGCATTTTCCAACACAATCTGGCTCATTTGTTAAAAAAAAAAAAACAAAACAAAACAAAAAACACTCTCTCTACAGTTAATTCACCCTTCGGCGTCTCTGTGACTGTCCCAGATACAAGAGCACAAAAGTGTTGACTGCCACCTAGAACACTGATGCCCACAATTTGGAAGCAGCCATGTCCACCTGTGGGGGACCAGTTTAGTAATCTCAGCACAGGCCGGAATACTTTGCAGCTGAACACAACCAGCAGCTCCCAACCGGTGATGTCCCCAAGAGACAAGTTGGTGGGGGGAGCAGGCAGGAAGCTATAGACCAGGGTCTCCCCCTTGGCACTGTGGACATTGGGGCTGGATCGCGCTCTCTGGGTTGGGGCTGTCCTGGGCACTGCAGGGTGCTGAGCAGCGTCCCTGGCCTGTACCCTGTCCATACCAGGAGCACCCCCCAGTCGTGACAACCACAAATGTCCTTAGACATGGCTAAGTGTCCCCTAGGGCACGATCACCCCCGGTTGAGACCCCACTCACTGCTGTAGACCCAATAAGGAAACTCCAGATCTCATTTAGGGTTTTAAAGTCTACACATGTATTTATAAAAATATACATAGTATCCATGGCCAGGTGTGGTGGCTCATGCCTGTAATCCCAACACTTTGGGAGGCTGAGGCAGGTGGATCACTTGAGGTCAGGGGTTTGAAACAAGCCTGGTCAACATGGTGAAACCTTGTCTCTACTAAAAATACAAAAACTATCTGGGCATCGCGGTGGGTGCCTGTAATCTTAGCTACTCAGGAGGCTGAAGCTGGAGAATCACTTGAACCCAGGAGGCGGAGGTTGCAGTGAGCCAGGATCCAGCCTGGTCGACAGGACGAGACTCTCTCTCTTCCCCCCAACTCTCTCTCTCTCTCTCTCTCTATATATATCTTCTTCATGGAGATAGACAGATATTTCCACAAGTACATCCTTTATGGAAATATACACATACACACATGTATCCTCTATAAAAATGTGTATTTCTCGGCCGGGCATGGTGGCTCACACCTGTAATCTCAGCACTTTGGGAAGCTGAGGTGGGCAGATAACCTGAGTTAGGGAGTTCAAGACCAGCCTAACAAGGAGAAACCCTGTCTCTACTAAAAAAAAAAGAAAGAAAAAGAAAAAGAAAAAAAAATTAGCCGAGCGTGGTGGTGCATGCCTGTAATCCCAGCTACTCGGGAGGCTGAGGCAGGAGAATTGTTTGAAGCCAGGAGGCAGAGGTTGCGGTGAGCCGAGATGGCGCCATTGCACTCCAGCCTGGGTAACAAGAGCGAAACTCCGTCTCAAAAAAAAGGAATGTGTGAGAAAATATCAAATATTTGTTAACAATTTTTAAAAATGTGTATATTCCACTCCTGCAAATGTTTCAACTATACATGGTAACATTGTGGAGTGGGGTTCCACCCAGGAATGGGGGTGATGAGAAAGGTTTCATTTTCTTCCTCTGGATACATCTGTATCTTCTTCATATGATCACTAACGGCTTCAGTAATTAAAAGCAAACTTTTTAAAAGTTGAATGCCCCAGGCGCGGTGGCTCACACCTGTAATCCCAGCACTTTGGGAGGCCGAGGCAGGCGGATCACGAGGTCAAGAGATTGAGACCATCCTGGCCAACAGGGTGAAACCCCGTCTCTACTAAAAATACAAAAATTAGCTGGGCGTGGTGGCGGGCGCCTGTAGTCCCAGCTACTTGGGAGGCTGAGGCAGGAGAATTGCTTGAACCTGGGAGGCGGAGGTTGCCGTGAGCCGAGATTGTGCCACTGCACTCCAGCCTGGCGCCTGGCAACAGAATGAGACTCTGTCTTAAAAAAAAAAAAAAAAAAAAAAAAAAAGCTGAATGCAATTCACAGAGCAGCTGAGGCAGGGTAGATAGGAACCCCTCTCCAGCCCCCAGGCTAATCGGACAGCCACCACACCCAGAGAATAAAGGACACAATCTTGCAGGCAAATGATTATGCAGCAGCGCAGTCTGCACTCAGCACCCTCCCCTCCACCCCGCCCCTGCCGGCGCCTGCTCAGCCAGGTGCTCACAATGCCAGCTCCCCAAGAACTTTGCAAGGTTCCTATGTGGTCCCATTTCACAGATGAGAAACTGAGGCTGTAGGAAGAGCTGTTAAGGTCAAGTGAGGTCAAGTTAACAGGCCATTGAGGCTGGTACAGATAAAAAACAAACACACCAGACAGAGACACACATACCACACACTACAACCCACAGACACACATCATGCAGACTCAAACAGCTGCAGACGCAGAACCCTCACCACACACCCAGCCACACACAGACACACACACACACAGACACAAACACACGCACAGACTCACACAAAAACAGACCCTTACATCACAGCCTTCCCCACACCTGACCTCAAAGACCTCCTCAAAGAGGGGCGAGCAGAGACACGTATAAGCACGCAGACCCACACATGGCACACACACAGCCACAAACACAACACCCTCCCAACTCCCCACAGGATGCTTCTTTACAAGCAGGCTGCCCTCACACAGGTGCAGACGCAACCACAAACGTGGACACTCGTCCGAAATCACACACTCACACTCCACACAGAACCACACACTTACAAACACACACACACACAAGTGGAACCCTCATGGTATTCCCACGCAGGCACACGCAGAGTCACATACAAACCATCACAAGGACACACAACACGCCATCTCCCTGCTCCTCCCGCACCAGCTCAGCTCGGGGCCTGGGTTCTTGGCCTTGCAGAAAGGCGGTGGGGATGGGGAAGAGGAGGAGGGTGAGTGTCTCCCCCCACCAAGCGCGGTTTGTGTCCGTGAGTGCGTTTGTCTATGTGTGCGTCTGTGCACTCCTGTCTGTGTGGCGTCTGTCTCTACACAGGCCTGTGTGTCCATGTGAGTCTGCGTGTGGTTGTGTGTGCAGAGTCATGCAGACCCAGGCACCTTGAGAGAGTGTCGTGGGTGTGTGGTGCGTAATTATGACTGCATGCACGTGTTCCGCTGTGTACGGACCGAAAATAGGGACCGAGGGGTACGGTGTGTGCTGAAGGCCAGGGCGCCCCACGATCCAGGAGAGCAGAGGGAGAGCGTGGTGAGTCTGAGGCTGGGAGTGGGTGTGGGGGATGGTGACAACCCAAGCGTGACCTTGAGTGATGTGGGGGGAGGTCTCTGTGCCACACTGCGCCGGGTTTTCTCTCCTTCTTGAAATCCCAAACAGCCCCCCATAATGGGATGTCAGGAAGAAAGCGAAAGAGTCCAGCCTGGCCTTGGGGTTTTTATATTTAGAAAATTGTATCAAACGCACTGGGGGTGGGGTGGGGGTGGGGAGCGGCGGGGATTCCCCTGGAGGTGAGAAAACAACACTCTGTGCCCGTGGCCTCTGGTCCACCGGGGGCAAGCGCTGGAGGCGGGACTGCGGACCTGCCCCGGCGCCCCTGGGCTCTCCCCAGCACAGAATGAGAAGGGTCTCCTTAGCCACCCCCCGGGGCCCGTCCCAGTCCCTGTACTTCTGTAACCACCCACCTCTCGCGACTTCCACGGCCGCGCAGGGAGGGGGGAACCCCCGCCAACCCGCCCCACTCGGGGCAGTCCCCGCGCAAGGGCAACCCCTGGCGAACGATGTTTGTATGCCGACTGATCGCGTCCCGGCGCCATCTCGCGCCGAACCTCCAGCCAGGACCCCCTCAGGCCACGCGGATGGGGGACCTGAAGGCTGGGGGAAGCGGAGCGGGGAGGTAAAGGGACAGAGGTTTGAAAAGGTGGAGGGAGCGCTCTCCCTGCTCTCCCCCGCCGACCAGGCAGACCCCAGTTACAGGAAAAAAAGGAACTGGGGGAGGCGAGCCTTGGAGTGGAAGGCAGACCCCCCCCCCCCACTCCCCGGGATGGTCAGGGACAGTCACTCGCGCACAGCGAACAGCCCCCAACTCTCCCCTGGGACACGGCCACTCGCCAGTTCCCCACTTGCGGGAGACCCCCCCCACACACCGCCACACACCCACACGGGGACACCCCACGGTCACCCAGGGACACGCGGCCCCGCGGACACGCAGCGCAGCCACAGTTTCACAACACCGCCCCGCAGGGACGCGCGGCGCAGTTGCCGAGTTATCCAAAGACACAGGAGTGTCCCGCAGCCGCACAATGCGGACCGCGCTCACAACACAACACACGGCAGCACGTGGATGTGCAGACACACGCGGACACAGAAGGCGGAGGAGCCGGCGCGCCGGGACCCGCGGCCCCACGGCAGGTAGGCGACCACCCCGCCGCGCGCGCCCTGCACGCTCCCCCAGACGCCAGCGCCGGCCCATTCCGGAGCGCAGGGGCCCCCACGCGCCCGTCGAGGTGCGCACGACCCTGACGCCAGCCGACCGGACACCGGAATCCCAAGTGCAGCCACCGCCGCCGCTCCCGGGCCTGGGGCGCGCCTGGCCGAGACCGGGGATCCCTCCCAGCTGGGGAGCCCGCAGCGCGTGCAGTGGAGGGGCCGGGGTCTGCGGAGGTACGGGGCGGGGGCGGTGCGAGGGCAGGCGGGGCAGCTGCTCCTGCGCGGCGCCGAGTGCGGCCGCCCGCCCGGCTCCAAGTTCAAGGCGCCCGGCGGCGGCCGCGGCGCGCTCTCCGCCCCTCTCCGCAGCGGCCATTTTCCGCTAGCTGGCGCGCCGCGCTCGCCCGGGCCGGGGCACCCCGCGGGGGCCGCCGCGACCCCCGCCCCGCGCCGCTCCGCCGTGCGCCCCCTCCCTGGCCCAGGTCCCCCACGGGCTGCGCACTCGGGGGTCGTGCGCCCAAGGCCGCGCCCTCCCGCCTGAGGTCTGGCCGGGGAGGGGGCGGGGGCCTGGGCTGGGGTGGGGGGGCCTTCTCCGGGGAGCCCCGCCCTCCCCGCCAACTCCGAGGTGCCCGCGAAGGGCCCCCCACTTGGGGTCTCCCGCTGCGCCCCGCGCGCCAGCTCCGCCCCCAGCCGGGGTGGGGGGGATCGTGGGTAGGGGTCCCGCGGCGACGGGCGAGTGGGGGTCCACGCCTCGAGCCCCTCCTCCGGGCGGCCCCTGCCCCCTGCCCCCCCAGACCTTGCAACTTTCGCCCGGAGCCCACGCACCACCCCAAAAAGTCCCCGGGCGAAAACGAAAGTGGGTGCGGCGACGTACCATGGCGCTGCTGCGAGGAGGCGAGGCCGGCGCCGGAGCGAGCGCGCTCGGTCCCCGGCGAGGGGGGGCCGCAGGCGGCGGGAGGAGGCGGCGAGGGAGGGCGCGCGGGGGAGGGAGCGAGCGCGCCAGGGAGGGGGCGCGCCGCGCCCGCCCCCCCGGCCCGCAGGACCCTCCCCTCGGCCCGCCCTCCCCCCGGTCCCGCGCGCCGCCCGCGCCTCAGGCTGCTCCGCGCCGCGGTTCCGGCCGCGGCTGCTCCGGCTGCGGCTCCATCCCCGGCCCGGCCCGCGCGAGGGGAGGCTCGGGGAGCGGCGGGGCCGGTGGCGGCTGCAGGTCGCGGGGCCCCGGCCGGGCTGGCTGCGGAACGAGCGGATCCACCTTCGCCGCGGCGCGCGCGCACACACACGCGCACTCACACACTCGCGCGCAGGCGACTCGGGGACACCGGCGGGCCGGGCCTCCTCGACTCCGCCACGGACACACACACGCCGCACACGGTCGCGCGCAGAGACCCCCACGTGCGGCGCCTGCAGCGTGGGACGGACACACGGCCCGTGGGTGTCCGCAGGGCACACGGGGACCCACGCTCGAAGCCGGTGGGGCGTCTGGGACACACGCCTTTTACAGGAGGCCGACACAGACGCACACTCGCAGCCTGTGGGGCTGGCACCCCGAGATTGCACAGTCCCATAAAGACACTCAGACCTCAGGGGGACCCACGCGCCAGCCCCGGGACCCCTCCCCCAGCTGCCCTGGCCAGTGACTGCAGGTGTCCGGGGGACACGCGGCTACACACACGCACAGCAGGGAGACGGGACAGACAGGGACACAGACAGAGACTCCGACACCGAGGGCGACCGACCTGGGGGCGGGGGTCCCTTGGGGGTCCCGCAGGGGCTCCAGGTGGGGGTGGCGGGGGAGCGCACGCAGCAGCCCCCGTAGGAGGTGGGGGGGCAGCGGGCGCCCCCTACCCCGGTCAGGATTAATGGTGAGGCCTCCGCAGCGGGGGAGGGGCCGGGCCTCGGTGGGTCAGCGCCCCCGCCCCTGCCGCGCGAGCCGCTGCGGGTTGGGACCGGCTGCCGCAGCGCCCCCCCCAAGCGCTCTCCCGCAGTCCCCCTCCTCTGACAGCCGCAGAGTAGGCGCCGCCCCCTCCCCCCCACAGGCTCTGCGTCTGGCGCAGCTGGGGGAGGTTGCAGGGGGTTGGGGAGGTGTGTTGCCCGGGCTTGACGGGTGAAGGGGGTTCTGCTAAGGTCCTTCTGTCTTTCCCCAGTTACCCTCCACCACCACTGGGGCTCCCGGATCTCAGGGACCCCCTTTAGGGAAGGAGGACGCCAGGGTGAGGGTGGAGGCAGGCGGCACTCGAATCAGGCCCCGGAGCGCCCCTCCTCCGGAGCGGTGGCTGAGTCTGGGGGTTCTAGAAGTTGAGTCTGGCACTCTCGGAGCTGAGCAGTTCTAGCGACGGTGATGCCAGCAGATTTGCCCACATGGTAGGCGCTCAGTGTGTCTGGGTGAAGGATGTCTCAGCCAGCCCCTGTGTATTTACCCTGTGCCCTCATCGTCAGACGCCAAGGCTTGCCCATTTCATTTCTGCAGTCTTCGCCCCATAGTTCAGAAGGAACGAACGAGGCCTAGAGGGGAGTCAACCTGGGGTCAACCAGCAGGGACCCTAAGGCTTTCTCCAGGAGTGTGGCAGGCACCGTGGTTCTGCAGGCCCCCACCCCTCCCGCAAACCTCAGGTAGGACTGGCAAGGAAAGGGTTAGTGGCTTAGAGACCCCCCTCCTCCCTCCTACCCTCCCAACTCTAATCGGCCTCCGCTAATCCTCAGCTTGAATCCTCACCCCCTCCCCTGCCTCGGGGAATTAGGTACCTGGGGGAGAGGAGGAGAGGCGAGGAATGGGTTGATAGCAGCCAGGAAGTATTGAGAGGCGTAGGGATGGCGGAGCGCTGATGTGTGCTCGTTTCACCTACCATTTCCCCGACGAAGCCACCCCTGCGCCTGCCCGGCATTTCGTGAAGTGCTTGACATGAATCTACTCACTTACCCCTCACCACAGCCCTTTGAAGTGGGTGCTATTACCATTAACCCCATTTCACAGATGAGGAAACTGAGTCTCAGAGGTTTAGACACTTGCCGGAGGTCACTGAGCTGGTGAGTGGTGATGGTGGGGAGCATTTAATTTTAGCGTCTTTGGTGATCCGAGTAGGCTTAGAATTTCCCAGATCATCAAGTCCTGGTTCATTTTTGCTTCACACTTCTTCCCTCAATCTGTCTATTTCCTCTCACATTTTTCAATAAGCAGAGAGAAGAAACCAGACTGCGCTTTCAACACTTTGCCGGAAATTCCCTGAGGCTAAATGTCCAAGTGCCCTGCTTGTAAATTCTGCTTTCTGCATAACTATAGGATCAGACACAGCTAAGTTTCTGCCCTGCTACGTGAAGGGACCCCTTTTTCCCTAGGTGTCAACTTGATATGCTGCTCTAAAACATTCCCCAGGGACAGCCTGATTAGCAAACATGTTTAAAAGGTTCAGCCTTACAGAGACCAAAAGACAGGTGGAAAAACAGTAAGAATCGACCACATTTTGGCACTCCTCAAAGTCACCAGAGATTTTCAAATGGATAAAACCCGGTGCTGGTGAGGATGTGGTGAAACAGGCATTTTCATCACTGCTTGAATGGGTGTATGAATTGGAAAATCAGTTTGGCTTGTGTGGCACAGGCCTAAGACAGGCTCAGACTTTATGGCCTACATTTTGGGAGCCGATTCTAAATGTGAGAAAACACATATAGGGGTGGGCTCAGTGGCTTACCTGTAATCCCAGTGCTTTGGAAATCAGAGATGGGAGGGTCACTTGAGGCCAGGAGTTCAAGACCAGCCTGGGCAATATAGTGAGATCTTAACTCTACAAAAAAATTTTAAATTTGCTGGGCGTGGCGGCACACACCTGTAGTCCCAGTTACTTGGGAGGCTGAGGTGGGTGGATCGCTTGAGCCAGGAGACAGAGGCTGCAGTGCGCTGTGATCATGCCGTTGCACTCCAGCCTGGGCAGCAGAGTGAGATCCTGTCTCCAAAAAACAACAGAGGCCAGGTGTGGTGGCTCATGCCTGTAATCCCAGGACTTTGGGAGGCCAAGGCGGGTGGATCACTTGAGGTCAGGAGTTCAAGACCAGGCTGGCCAACATGATGAAACCCCATTACTAAGAAAAATACAAAAATTAGCCGGGCATAGTGATGAGTGCCTGTAGTCCCCGCAGCTCAGGAGGCTGAGGCAGGAGAATCGCTTTAACCCAGGAGGCAGAGGTTGCAGTGAGCCGAGATCACGCCACTGCACTCCAGCCTGGGCGACCGAGTAAGACTCTGTCTCAAAATAAAGAAATAAAATAAAATAGATAAAAATCCCAACAAACCCCAAAACCAAAAAACAAACAAAAAAGTATATATGCCTCTAAAAATGTTTGTTGCCGTATACTCATGAAAATTGGTGGCCAGGCACGGTGGCTCACGCCTGTAATCCTAGCACTTTGGGAGGCCGAGGTGGGTGGATCACCTGAAGTCAGGAGTTCAAGACCAGCCTTGCCATCATGGTGAAACCCCATATTTATAAAAAAAAAAAAAAAAAAGAAAGAAAGAAAAGAAAAAGAAAAAGAAAAGAAAATTGGTATAAAAATCTTTTTTGTCATTATCACTCCGTAGACCTTTTTAGACATTTGAGTACCATAGATGTCCTGAATATTTGCTTGTATACTACACGTAGATCTGTGTTTTGCTGTGTTTTGTACGTTAAGAGAGTAAGTGAGCCGAGATCGCGCCACTGCACTCCAGCCTGGGCGACAGAGCGAGACTCTGTCTCAAAGAAAAAAAACAGACCTAGAGCATGGCTTAGGCCTGTGGTCCCAGCTACTCAGGAGGCTGAGGAAGGAGGATCACTAGAGCCCAGGAGTTCCAAGCTATAGTGTGCTGTGATCGTGCCTGTAAATGCTGCTGCATTCCACCCTGGGCAACACATTGAGGCCTCATCTCTAAAATAAAATAATTTTCAAAAATCTCATATACGTATTATACATGACGTGTACATATATAATAATAATAATGATGATTATTTTTTGAGATAGGGTCTCACTCTGTCTCCCAGGCTGGTGTGCGGTAGTGGCATGATCACAGCTCACTGCAGCCTTGACCTCCCAGGCTAAAGTGATCCTCCCACTTCAGACTCCTGAGTCGCTGGGACCACAGGTGTGTCACCACTCCTGGCCAATATTTAAAAAAATGATTTGTAGACTGGGCACGGTGGCTCACGCCTGTCATCTCAGTACTTTGGGAGGCTGAGGCGGGCGGATCACTTGCGGTCAGGAGTTCGAGACCATCCTGGCCAACATGGTGAAACCCCGTCTCTACTAAAAATACAAAAATTAGCCAGGTGTGGTGGTGTGCGGCTGTGATCCCAGCTACTCGGGAGGCTGAGGCAGGAGAATCACTTGAACCTGGGAGGCGGAGGTTGCAGTGAGCTGAGATCACGCCACTGCACTCCAGCCTGGACAACAGAGCAAGACTCCATCTCAGTAAATACATAAATAAACAAATAAAATAAAATAAAGTAACATTTGCTTCTTCTTGGTCAAAGGCTGGGGAGTGGGCTGGGTCCCCTACCAAGTCCATTTCTGTAAAACTCATGGTCCTTTTCTTTCTTCCTTCCTTCCTTCCTTTCCTTTACTTTCTCTCCTTTTTCTACTGGGTCTCACTGTGTTGCCCAGGCTGGAGCGCAGTGGCATGACCATGGCTCACTGCAGCCTCCAACTCCTGTGCTCAAGCGATCCTCCCGCCTCAGCCTCCTGAGCAGCTGGGACTACAGACATGTACCGCCACGCCCAGCTAATATTTGTATTTTTGGTAGAGATGGGGTTTCAGCATGTTGCCGAGACTGGTTTAAAACTCCTGGGCCCAAGTAACCCACCTGTCTCGGCCTCCCAAAGGGCTGGAATGACAGGTGTGAACCACTGCGCCCACTCCCCTTTGACAGAGTGATCTGGCTTCTGGGTCTGCACTGCAGAGAAGGAGAAGGACGTCTCAGGGCACTGACAGGAGCCACCCAGCCTGAGTTCAAATCCTGGTAGCGTGACCCTGGGCAAGTCACCTCAACCTATGGAGCCTCTGTTTTCTTGTCTGCAAAATGGGGAGATGATGGAAGTTGGAGCGAGCATGAAATAAGTTGATATTTGCAAAGTGCCCAGAGATAGGACTTAAAACATAGCAAACGACGTAGAAGTGATTGTCACATAAAAGCAAAATCTAGCTTAAAATGTGAGACTGGGCCGGGCGCGGTGGCTCACGCCTGTAATTCCAGCGCTTTGGGAGACCGAGGCGGGCGGATCACCAGGTCAGGAGTTCGAGACCAGCCTGACCAACATGGTGAAACCCTGTCTCTACTAAAAATACAAAAATTAGCTGGGCATGGTGGCGCACACCTGTAGTCCCAGCTACTCGGGAGGCTATAGCAGGAGAATTGCTTGAACCCAGGAGGTGGAGGATGCAGTGAGCCGAGATTGCACCACTGCACTCCAGCTTGGGCGACGAGGGAGATTCCATCTCAAAAAAGATCAGCAAGAACGAACTGGAGGCTGTCCCTGCAGCTCCGTCTTAGCAACTGGGAAAACAGCTTAAGTGCCCAACAGTAGGGGACTGTGGAGGACATTTCACAAGATGACACAATGAGGCTTCCAAAAATTGTCAGCGGTCTGGGAGACATGATGATGATGGGATGTTTATAAGGGACAAAATAGGATATAATTTTTGTATGAACCATATTTTTTTAACCTTTGTACATTTCTTTTTCTTTTTTCTCTGAGATGGAGTCTCTCTCTGTTGCCCAGCTTGGAGAGCAGTGGCATGATCTTGGCTCACTGCAACCTTCGCCTCCCAGGTTTTTTTTTTTTTTTTTTTAATGTATCTTTAGTAGAGATGGGGTTTCACTGTGTTAGCCAGGATGGTCTCAATCTCCTGACCTCCTGATCCACCCACCTTGGCCTCCCAAAGTACTGGATTATAGGTGTGAGCCACCACACCCAGCCTATACATTTCTTTTTTGAGACAGGATCTCACTCTGTCACTCAGGCTGGAGTGCAGTGGTGCAATCATAGCTCAATGCAGCCTTGACCTCCTTGGCTCAAGGGATCCTCCTGCCTCAGCCTCCCGAGTAGCTGGGGCTACAGGAGTGCACCACCACACCTGGCTAATTTTTTTTAAAAAAATTTGTAGAGATGGGATTTTGCTGTGTTGCCCAGGATGATCTTGAACTCATGGGCTCAAACGATCTTCTCGTCTCAGCCTCCTGAAGTGTTGGGATTACAGGCATGAGCCACTTTGCCCAGCCTGAAACACATGTTTTTGTTTTTTGATATGGAGTCTCACTCGGTTGCCCAGGCTGGAGTGCAGTGGCATGATCTTGGCTCACTGGAACCTCCGTCTCCCAGGTTCAAGCGATTCTCCTGTGTCAGCCTCCTGAGTAGCTGGGTACAGGCGCCCGCCACCAAGCCTTGCTAATTTTTATGTTTTTAGCAGAGATTAAAATGGGTTTCACCATGTTGGCCAGGCTGGTCTCAAACTCCTGACTGCGGGTGATCTACCCTCCTCGGCCTCCCAAAGTGCTGGGATTGCAGGCATGAACCACCACACCTGGCCTGTAACACATTTTGAATAACAATACCAAGCACATTTTATGCCCAGCATTGTTCAAACTGCACATGATACGTTAACTCAGGGGTTGGCAAACCTTTTCTGTAAAGAGCCAGAGACTGAATATTTTCATCTTTGCAGGACATATAATCCCCCGTCGCACCTGCTCAGCTGTGCCCTCGTGCACAAAAGCTACCATAGATGGCATGGTCATGAATGACCGTGGCTGTGTGCCAATAAAACTTTATTTACACACACTGAAATGTGAATTACATGTACTTTTCACATGTCACAAAGTATCATTTTTAGTTATTTCAACCACTAAACAATGTGGGGTTTAGGGTGACTCATGGTTGTAATTCCAGCACTTTGGGAGGTCGAAGCAGGAGGATCACTAGAGCCCAGGAGTTTGAGGTCAGCCTGGGCAACCTAGTGAGATACCATCTTTACAAAAAAATTTAAAAATTAGCTGTGTATGTGGAGCATACCTGTAGTCCCAGCTACTCAGAAGGGTAAGGAGGGAGGATCACTTGAGCCTAGGGAGGTTGAGGATGCAGTGAACTATGATAGTACCACTGCACTCCAGCCTGGGTAACAGGACAAGACCCCATCACTAAAAAAAAGTAAAAACTTTGGGAAGTCAAGGCGGGCGGATCACTTGAGGTCAGGAGTTCAAGACCATCCTGGCCAATGTGGCAAAACCCTGTCTCTACCAAAAATAATTTATTCCTTTATTTTTCTGAGATGGAGGCTTACTCTGTTGCCCAGCCTGGAGTGCAATGGTGTGATCTTGGATCACTGCAACTTCTGCCTCCTGGTTTCAAGCAATTCTCCTGACTCAGCCTCCTGAGTAGCTGAGACTACAGGTGCGCGCCACCACACCTGGGTAATTTTTGTATTTTTAGTAGAGACAGTTTTTTGCTATGTTGGCCAGGCTGGTCTCAAACTCCTGGCCTCAAGTGCTCTGCCTATCTTGGCCTCCCAAAGCACTGGGATTACGGGCATGAGCCACTACGCCCAGCCTGTACCAAAAAATAAGAATAAAAATTAGCCGGGCATGGTGACACGTGCCTATAGATCCAGATACTCAGAAAGCTGAGGCTGGAGAATCGCTTGAACCCGGGAGGCAGAGGTTGCAGTGAGCTGAGATTGCACTGCTGCCCTCCAGCCTGGGAGACGGAGCAAGACTCCATCTCAAAAAAAAAAAAAAAAGTGTCTGGGCACGGTGGCTCATGCCTATAATCCCAGTACTTTGAGCGGCCAAGGTGGGCGAATCAGGAGGACAAGAGATCAAGACCATCCTGGCCAACATGGTGAAACACTGTCTCTACTAAAAGTACAAAACTTAGCAGGGTGTGGTGGCACATGCCTGTAATCCCAGGTACCCAGGAGGCAGAGGTTGCAGTGAGCTGAAATCACACCACTGCACTCCAGCCTGGCGACAGAGCAAGACTCTGCCTCAAAAAAAAAAAACAACTAAAAACGACTCTTAGCTCATGATCTGTTAGTACAGAGAAATCTGGCCTTTGGGACACGGTTTATTGATCCTGCATTCACTCATTACCATAGTTCCATGGGGAAGGGACTATTAGGTTGGCACAAAAGTGAAGGCAAAAACTATAATTACTTTTTTTTTTTGAGAGAGAGTCTTGCTCTGTCACCCAGGCTGGAGTGCAGTGGTGCAATCTCAGCTCACTACAACCTCTGCCTCCAGGACTCAAGCAATTCTCCTGCCTCAGCCTCCCGAGTAGCTGGGATTACAGGCACGCGTCACCACACTGGGCTCATTTTTGTATCTTTAGTAGAGACGGGGTTTTACCATGTTGGCCAGGCTGGTCTTGAATTCCTGACCTCAGGTAATCTGCCCACCTCGTCCTCCCAAAGTGCTGGGATTACAGGCGTGAACCACCGTGCCCGGCCAAAAACTGCAATTACTTTTGCACGAACCTAATGGCATCATTCCCAGTCTACAGATGAGGAAGCTGAAGCACAGAGAGGTGGAGGCACTCCCTCAATGCCACACAGCCAGCGGCGTTAAGTCTGAGATTGGAATTTGGGCAAGTTGATTCACAAAGCCCATCTCCTTAACCCCCAATGGCTCCACCTTCTATCTCATAGCAGCAAAAAAGGGCAGGAAAAGAGGGATGGCTGGGCGCGGTGGCTCACGCCTGTAATCCTAGTACTCTGGGAAACCGAGGGGGAACAGATCATGAGGTCAAGAGATTGAGACCATTCTGGCCAACATGGTGAAATCCCATCTCTACTAAAAATACAAAAATTAGCCAGGTGTGGTGGCGGGCACCTGTAGTCCCAGCTACTCAGGAGGCTGAGACAGGAGAATCGCTTGAACTGGGAGGCGGAGGTTGCAGTGAGTCGAGATTGCGCCACTACACTCCAGCCTGGGCGACAGAAACAGACTCTATCTCAAAAAAAGAAAAGAAAAAGAAAAAGAAAGAAAGAGGGAGGGAGGGAGGGAAGGAAGAAAGGAAGGAAGGAAGGAGAGAGGGAGAGAAAGAAAAGAAAGAAAGGGAAGGAAAGAAAGAGGGATGAGATTCGGGAACAGGAGAAAAGAGATTACAATTGGAACAATGGGCTGGGCTCGGTGGCTCACGCCTGTAATCCCAGCACTCTGGGAGGCCGAGGCAGGTGGATCACCTCAGGTCAGGAATTTGAGACCAGCCTGGCCAATATGGTGAAACTCTATCTCTACTTAAAAAAACAAAATACAAAAATTAGCCAGGC
>CAUYLG010044785.1:0-10482 GCA_963573385.1 Cacajao melanocephalus
TCTCCTGTGGCCCAAGGCAAGTGGAAGCCTTCATACGTTTGTTTCTCTTTCCAATCCGGAAAGAATGAAAATATAAGAGTGTCCTTTGTAGGGACATGGATGAATCTGGAAAACATCATTCTCAGCAAACTGACACAAGAAAAGAAAATCAAACACCACATGTTCTCACTCATAGGTGGGTGTTGAACAACAAGAACACATGGGCACAGGGAGGGGAGCATCACATACTGGGGTCAGTTGGTGGGGAATAGGGGAGGGACAGCAGGAGATAGGGAGGTTGGGGAGGGATAACATGGGGAGGAATGCCAGATATAGGTGACAGGGGGACAGAGGCAGCAAACCACATTGCCATGTATGTACCTATGCAACAATCCTGCATGTTCTGCACATGTACCCCAGAACCTAAAGTGCAATAAAATATGTATATTAAAAAAAAACAGAAGCCAAAAAAAAAAAAGAAAACAGCTATTATAAATACGTTTAACAATTTAAAGGAAAACATGGACATGATGAATGAAAACTAAGGACTCAAATACAAAATACAAAAGAACCAAATGAAATTCTAAAACTTAGAAATATAATATAATGAAATATTCACTAAAATTAGTGAATATTTAGAATCAGTTAGATATTGCAGAAAAAGCCAATGAACTTGAGGCTAGATCAGTTAAAAATATTCAATCTGAAGAAAGAAAACTCTTAAAAAATTAACAGAGCATCATCAATTGTGGGATAATATTAAGTAGTTTACTGAATAGTTAGACACATGCTATTGGAGTCCCAGAGTGATGAGAGAGTATAAGACAGCAAAAATGTGTATAGGATTATTTCCCAAATTTCATGAAAAGCATTTACTGGAGGATCCAAGAACTTAGCAGACCCCAAGAGTAAATACAATAAATATTTTTAAAGGACATATTTTAAAATGCTGAAAGAAAAATAAGAAAAAAGTTATATATATATATATATGTGTGTGTGTGTGTGTGTGTATACATATATATATATATACATTCAGAATTGTGTATCTAGCAAAATATATATACATACACATACATATTCAGAATTGTCTAGCAAAACCATTGTTCAAAATAAGGGTGAAATAGAGACTTTCAGATAAACAAAAGCTGAGAGAATTCATTGTCAATAGACTTGCAACACACACATACAAACACACACACAAATGCTTTTAAAAGTAATTTAGGCTTGGGGTAATTAAATCAGATGGAAATTCAGTTCTTGAGGAAAAAATTAAAAGCACTGGAAATCGTAAGTAAGTGGCTAACCATAAATTATTATATTTTCCTCTCCAGTTTTGTAATAGACAACTTTAATTTTAAAATTAAAATTAAAGTTAAAATTTCACTTAAATTTTAATTTTAATTTTAAAATTTTAATTTTAAATTTTAAATTTTAATTTTAAAATTTTAATTTTAAAGTTAAAGTTAAAATTTCACTTAAATTTTAAGTGAAGTTATAGAGCATTAATTCTAAGTAAGCTATGATGAGCAGGATAGCTAAAAACAGAAAAAGACAGAGCTAAAAGGGGAATAAAGAAAAATTTTTTAAAATAGAATATAAAATACATTGTATGCCCAAAATGAAGAACAAAGGGGAAATCAAAGGAAAATAACATGAGTAACATGGAAAACAAATGCAGGATCATAGGTTTAAACCCAGTCTCAGCAATAACTACATTAAATATAAATGGTTTTCCCAATTAAAAGGCAACTGTTGTCATTCTGAATCAGACAAACAAGACCAACTCTATTTCTACAAAATAAATACTTTAAATATTAAGACAACAATTAAAAGGAAAGGGAGAAAGATATACTTTTTCCTTATTTTTCCTTTTTTTCTTATGTTTATTGATTGTGTTTATTGTTTATACAAACAGTAAACATAAGAAAGCTGATGTAGCTATATTATCAGAAAAGTAGACTTTAAGACAGAGTATTTCTAGAAATAAGTGAGCACATTTCATAATTATAAAAGGGGAATTCATTAGGAAGACATGACAATTGTAAATGCCTAGCAGCCTAGAAATAAATTTTAAAATACATGAAACAAAAGCTGACAAAACTAGGAAAAAATAAGCAAACCCACAACCATAGTAACTATTATAAAACCCTATTATACTAGTTACACAAAAAATAAGTAAGAATATGTGAAAAATAGTATCAATCAACTTGATTTACTAGAAATTTATGAAAGCATCCCAGCAAACAACTGCATAATTAACATCCTTTGTGAGTGCACATGACACAGTTACCAAAATAGACCATTTGCTTGGCCAGAAAAATAAATCCAATATATTTTGAATGATTGAAATTTTACAGAGTATAATCTCTGACAACAATGAAATTAATTTAGCAATCAATAAGATACCTTAATAATCTCAAAATATTTGGAAATTTTGCAACACACTTCTGATTACGCATGAATCAAAGAAGAAACCACAGAAATGAAAATAAGGGCATTGTTACTGACCTTACTGGGGAAAAAAAGAATTAAAAAGGGATTAAGTAAACAATTGTATATCAAACATGTAACCTAGATTAAATGGACAAATTCCTAGAAACATACAAATTACCTAAACTGACTCAAGAAGAAGTAGAAATCTCAACAGACCTATAACAAGGGATAAAATCAGTTAATCAAAATCTCCCAACAAAGAAAAGCCCAGAACCAGACATACCCACTGGTAAATTCTAGCAAACATTAAAGGAAGAATCAATAGCAGTCCTTCTCAAATTCTTCCAGAAATCCGAAAAGGAGGGGACGTTTCTTACTTATTCTGTGAGGTCATCATTGACCTGACACCAAATACAGACTCCAAGCTAATATACCTTATGAATGTATATGTAAATCCAACAGCATATTTGGATTTGGACCAAGTGATATTTATTCCTGGAATGAAAGAGTGGCTTCATATATGAAAATCAATGTAATATACCACATTAACAGAATGAAAGGGGAAAAAAAAACCCCACACAATCATCTCAACTGATACATAAAAAGTATTTGATATAATCCAACTTCCTTTCATAATACAACTAGGAAAAGAAAGGAAACTGTTTAACTTGTTAAGGGGCATCTGTGAAAAACCCACAGCTTATATCATAGTCAAGGTGAAAAATTAGTAGCTTTCCCCATAAGGTCAGGAACAAGACAAAGAGTCTTGCTTTCACCATTTATATTCAAAATTGAAATAGTCCAAGACAGACCAATTAGGCAAGAAAAAGAAATGAAGCCATCAAAATTGGAAAGGAGTAAAACTAACTCTGTTCACAAACGGCATGATCTTATATACAGAAAGCTCTAAAGAATCTACAAAAAGAATCAAGTGAAGCTAATAAATTCAACAAAGTCATAGTATACAAGAAGATCAACACACAAAAATAAGTGATATTTCTATACACTAGCAATGAACAATCTGTAAAGTTAAGAAACAATCTCGTTTTTAGTAGCATGAAAAAAAATAAAATACCTAGTACTAAATTTAAGCAAGGAGATACAAGACTTAGTCACTAAAAACTATAAAACATTGATGAAAAACAAAAGAAGCCCTAAAATGAAAAAACATCTTGTGTTTACAGATTGGAAGAGTTAAAGCTGTTAAAATGTCAGTACAACCCAAAGTCATCTACAGATTCAATGCAATCCCTATCAAAATCCTAATGGCCTTTTATGCAATAAAATGAAAACGCTGACTTAAAATTCATGCAGAATTGCAAGGAACCCCAAATGGCCAAAAAATCTTGAAAAAGAAGAATACATTTGGAATACTCATGTTTCCTGATTTCAAAACTCACCACAAAGCCATAGATCAAAATAGAGTGGTACTGCCATAGGATACATGTATAGATCAATAGAAGAGAATTGAGAAAGCGCTATCAAAACATGAAAATAAAACCACTATGTCTATGATCAATTGTTTTGACAAGGGTGCCAAGATCATTCGATGGGAGAAAGAATAGAGTTTTCAACACACATGCTGGAATGACTGCATTTCTGCATGGAAAAGAATTCAGTTGGACCCTTGCCTCACATGTTATACAAAAATTACCTCAAAATAGACCAAAGACCTAAATGTAAAAGCTAAAATAATAATACTCTCAGAAGAAAACATAAGGCTAAGTCTTCATGACTTTTAATTTGGCAATGGCTTTTTAGATATAATACCAAAAGCACAAGCAACAAAAGAAAAAAACGGATTAATCAAAATTATAAACTTTCTTCATTAAAGAACACTATCAAGAGAGTGATAAAAAGCAATCTAAAAAAAAAGAAAGAAAATATTTGCAAGTAACAAATCTGTTAAGTCTGTTATCCAATATGTATTATCTTATAACTCAACAAGCAAAAGGTAATTCAATCAAAATGTGTGAAAAGGACTTGAATAGTCATTTTCTTAGGAAGATATAGAAAATCCCAAGAAGCACATCAAATAGTGCTCAATGGCATTAATTATTTAAAAAATGCAAATCAAAACTGCAATGAGCTATCACTAAATTGGCTATAATAAAACAAATGGAAAATAATAAGTTTTGGTTAGAATGTAGAGAATGTCAAGCCCTCATGGACTGCTGGTAGAAACGCAATATGGTGCAGCCACTTTGAAAAGAAGTTTGGCAGTCCTCAATAAGTTAAACATAGAATTACCACCTGACCCAGCAATTCCACTCCTAGGTTTATGCCCAAGAGAGTTGGAAATAGGTGTTCAAAGAAAAGCTTGCACACAAATGTTCATAGTAGCATTATTCATAATAGACAAAAGGTAAAAATACCCAAATGTTCATCAATTGATAAATAAATAAACAAAATATGACATATTTATATAACAGGATATTATTCAATGATAAAAAGTAATAAAGTTCTAATACTAGCTGCAACACTAATGCATGATTTAAACATTATTATGCTAAGTGATAGAGCCAGGCACAAAAGCCACATACTGTATCATTCATTTTTATGAAATATCCAGAATATATAGACAGATCCATAGGTACAGAAAGCAAATTACTGGTTGTTAGGGGACAAAAGCCAGAAAAGGATGAGGAGTAGTTATACAGGATTTTCTTTGGGGTTGGTGAAGATGTTTTGGAACTAGATAATGTTGATGGTTGCAAAACATTATGCATATTCTAAATGCCACTGAATTGTACACTTTAAGATAGTTAAAATGCTGAATTTTATGTTACATTTATTTTACCCCAATAAAAAGATAAGCTATCACAAAAATAAAATTGCATAATATGTACAATCTTCATATCCATAAGCTCAAATAATTAACAAAATATTAACAATACAGCAATATATAAAAAGGATAATACATTATGTCAAAAAAATGAAATGTATGTCTGCATGCAAGATTGATTTAATATTTGAAAGGCAAGCAATGTAATTTACCACATTAACAAAATAGAGGAAAAAACTATATAATCATCTTAATGGATTCATAAAAATCATTTGACAACTTTAGCACCTACTCAAAAGCTAGCAGGAAACTAAAAATAGAAGAAAACTTTCCTCTATGTAATAAAAGAAAACTAAAAACAAACAAATCTACCATAAGCATCATACTTATGGCAAAATTTTCAATACTTCCTCCCTGAAATCAAGAACAAGGCAAGTATGTCTCTTCTCAGTATTTCTATTCAATATGTATTGGAGATTTTTGTCAGTGCAATGGGGGTAAGAAAAAGAATTTATTCAGCAACATCCTTCATCTTAAAAGATTTTTTTTTTTAATCTATAGCCATATCACCATGAATGTGCCCTATCTCATCTGCTTTTGTGAACCTAAGCAGGGTCAGGCCTAGTTAGTGCTTGGATAGGAGACCTCATGGGAATACCAGGTGCTGTAGGCTTTAAAAATATATATATTTTTTAAAAAGAAAATTAATTGAAAGGCATAAATTATTACATTTGATAATAAATAATAAATTAATAAATAATTATATTTATTTCTAGATTATATTATTATTATGTACTAAGTGTTTATGTCAGGAGGAGGAGGCTATGTTGAAGCTTTAACTCCCAATGTCATAATATTAGGATGTGGGACTTTTGTGAGGTAATTAGATTCAGATGAGGTCATGAGCAAGAAGCCCTCATGATGGGATTAGTGCCCTTCTAAGTAGTGCCACAACTTCTTAGAGGAAGAGGCATCAGAGTGTCTTCTCCCTACCTTGTGAAGATACAAAGAGAAAGTGGCCATTTACAAGCAAGAAAGAGGGCCCTCACCAAGAACCAAATCTGGGGATACAGTTCCCGGCCTCCAGAACTGTCAGAAATAAATGTCTGGGTTTTTTGTTTGTTTGGTTGGTTGGTTGGTTGAGTTTTTTTGTTTCTGTTTTTGTTTTTTGAGACAGGGTCTCACGCTGTTGCCCAGGCTGAAGAGCAGTGGTGCGATCTTGGCTCACTGTAGTCTCTGCCTCCCGGGTTCAAGCAATTCTCCTACCTCAGCTTCCCAAGTAGCTGGGATTACAGGAGTGTGCCACCATGTCTAGCTAATTTTTGCATTTTTTAGTAGAGACAGGGTTGCACCATGTTGGCCAGGCTGGTCTTGAACTCCTGACCTCAGGTGATCCACCTACCTTGGCCTCCCAAAGTGTTGGGATTACAGGCATGAGCCACAGTGCCCAGCCAATGTCTATTGTTTGAGCCACCCAGTTTATGGTATTTTGTTTTAACAGCCTGAGCTGCCTTAGACAATGATTGTTTACATGGAAAAATAATAAGCAATCTACCAAAAATACTATTCAAACTAAGAGGTGGATTGAGTAAGGTTGCAGGAAACAAGGTTAATCTACAAAAAACAATTAAATTTTTACATAATAGTAACTAAAATATAATTGTAAAATAAATTTAAAAATCATATCATTTTCATAATATATAAAACATAATATAATTAGTAATAAATGTGACAAAATATGAATAAAACTCTACACCAAAAACTGGAAAACTTTGCTGTGGGGAATGAAATTGAGCCTAATTAAATAGATATACCATGTTAATAGATTGAAAATTCAATGTTGTTAAAATGTCCATTGTACCAAAATTAATATAAATATTCAAGACAATCTCAGTCAAAATCCCAGAAAGTTTATTTTTGTATAAATGTACAAGTTGATTCCAAAACTTACATCAAAATTCAAAGGAGCTCGAATAGCCAAAACAATTTTGAGAGAGAAAAAAAGAACAAAATTGAAGCATTAATATGATTTCAAGATTTCCTATAAGTCATAATAATCAAAATAGTATAGTACTAAAAAGTATAGACAAATTGATCAATAGAATAGAATAGAGAGCCCAGAAGAAGATTCACACATATACAATCATTTGATTCTCAAGAAAGTCATCAAGGCAACTTAAAGAAGAAAGAAAGCTTTTCTCAATGAAGAGTGCTAAAACAACTGTATAAATAGATGGTGGAAAAGGAACTTTAACCTCTACCTCACACCATATACAAATTGAGATAGATCATAGACTTAAACATAAAGGCTAAAACTATAAAAATGTAGAAAAAAGCATAGAAGACTATCTTCCCTACATGAGGATAAGCAAAAATTCATTAGACAAGATATAAAAAATAATAACAATAGAGAAAAATAACTTGGACTCCAACAACTTTTTTAAATGGCCATCAAAAGGCCTTGTTAATAATATTAATAGGCAAGCCATGGTCTGGGAGAAAATATTTGCAAAACAAATGCTTGATGAACAGATAGTAATCATGATATATAAGGAACTTTTACAACTCAATAATAACAGATATAAACAACAAGCACAAATTTGAATAGACACTTAGTGAAGGAACATATGTAAATCGCATAGAATACACATACAAAGAAAGTGCTCAGTGTTATTGATCTTCAGGGAAACACAAATTATAACTACATGAGATAGTTCTACACACCCACCATAACTAAAATTAAAAACACTGACAAACTAAATATTGGCAGAAATCTGGAGCAGCCAGAAGTCCCACACATTGGTAGTGGGAGTATAAATTAGTACAGTCACTCTAGGTAGGTGTCTGAAGTAAACATATACCTTACCAATGATCAAGAAATTCTACTCCAAGGTAGTATTTACCCAAAGGAGATGAAAAGCTATGTGCCCCAAAATACATGTGCAAGAATGCTCATAGAAGTTTTAGTTATAATAGCCCCAGACAGGAAACCACCCCAATGTCTACTAAACAAGTAAATTACAAATGGGATACTCAGCAAGCAAAACTAATGAACTACTGATATACGCTAAATATGGATGGGTTTCAAGAACACATGTTGGGCAAAGTGAGCCAGACATAAAAGACTACACATGTATGATTGCATTTACAGTCATGCATTGCATATTGACGTCTCAGTCAATGATGATGGTTTCATAAGATTGTTGCATATTTCTACTATAGCCTTCCTATATTTAGCTATGTTTGGATGTACAAGTACCATTGTGTTACAATTGTCTGTAGCATTCAGTACAGTAACATGCACTACATGTTTGTAACCTAGAAGCAATAGACTATACCAGATAGCCTAGGTGTGCATATAGTAGGCTATACCATCTAAGTTTGTGTAAGTACACTCTGTGATGTTCACACAATAACAAAATCACCTACCAACGTATTTCTCAGGGTAATTCTCCATTAAGTGATGGATGATTGTATATGAAGTTCAAAAACAGGCAAAATCGATCTATGTTGACAAAAATGAGAACATCCGTTGTCTATCATAGGAGCAGAAGGACTGAACTGGAAAAGGGCATTAGGGAACCCCCTACAGTGATGGAAATGTTATCAGTCATGCACTTGTCAAAGCCCAACTTGTAGACTTCAGATGTGTGCGCTCCAGTGTTTGACATTTTATCTCAATATCTTTAAAGTATTGGTACATACACGTACACACACCAGAGGTGTAAGCTGCCTATATTTGCTCCTCTCTCTGTGGCTCTACTGGCCCTACCCGGTTTCCAGAATGCATAGCATTCCCAAAGTGTTTCCATACATTTCACTGAGACTTCTAGGAAATAGAGAAGGAATCATGAACTCCATTTCACAAATGAAGATTAGTCACAAATTGTGACTAAATCAACATGTTACAAGGGAGATATCTCTTAGTGGGTAAGAAGTAGTATTACTTCTTAAAAAATACTACTTACATACTATCACTATTACTACTAATAATAACAATTATGGCTAAATTATTTTGAGAAACTAAAATGTATCAGGTCTTGCATTATTTTATTCCACTCGGTATCTATGCTAGAACTCATTCATATCAGCTTGCAAGGGTCAATAGTTAAATTTTCAAAAAAAAAAAAAAAGTCAGTGGGTTGTTAAATACATCCGTTAAATTAAATCACATAAATTTACAATTAAATACATTATATTAAAACAAAAGTTAGTAATTCTTAAAACTCATCACTTTCTAATTATTTTTCTATGACCTGTGCTCCTGGAGTTGTTTACATCTGGTGCATCTTTATGGTGAAAATAGTATGTGCTGTGTTCCAACTTCAGGCTTAGTGACACCATGTTGTTTCAAACTGGCCATAGTAGAAATATTTACACCATGGAAATCAGCAAACACTACAAAGCAGGGCTTGATTTATTGTTTTGTTGATGATCTGGACTTTAAGAAACTGATGAGAGCTGGGAGCAGTGGTTCACACCTATAATCCCAGCACTTTGGGAGGCTGAAGCAGAAGAATCACTTGAGACCAAGAGCTCAAGGCCAAGTCCAGCCTGGGCAACATAAAAAGACCCTGGCTCTAAAAAATTTTAAAAAATAATATGTGGTGACACATGTGTGTACTTCTAGCTACTTGGAAGCTGAGGCAGGAGGATCACTTATCTCAGGACTTCAAGGTGGCAGTAAGCCATGATCACACCACTGCACTCCAGCTTGGGCTGCAGAGCGAGACTCTGTTTCAACAAAAAAAAAGAAAAGAAAAGAAACTGATGAAGAAAATCTTAATCCTACATGTTAAAAGGATGTGGCATCTATAGTCATTATATTGTTAGTAGTGCAAAACATTCAGGAAATATTCTTCTAATATTCAAAACCCAATTCAACAAGAAGTCTCTTATGCCAATAACAAAAATTAAACTTTTGATAGATATTTTAGTTGTTTCACTTATATCTTTCTTATTTAAAAAAAATGAAAATGGTGGGGCGCAGTGGCTCACACCAGCAATCCCAGCACTTTGGGAGGCCGAGGGGGGCAGATCACAAGGTCAAGACATCAAGACCATCCTGGCCAACATGGTGAAACCCCAGCTCTACTAAAAATACAAAATTAGCTGGTGTGGTGGCACACACCTGTAGTCCCAGCTACTTGGAAGTCTGAGGCAGGAGAATTGCTTTAATCCGGAAGGCAGAGGTTGCAGTGAGCCAAGATCGCGCCATTGTACTCCAGCCTGGTGACATAGAGAGACTCATTCTCAAAAAAAAAAAAAAAAAAAAAAGCCGAAAA
>CAUYLG010044787.1:0-13362 GCA_963573385.1 Cacajao melanocephalus
GTCTCCAACCAAAAATATTTTCTCTCATAGGTTTTCTCTAAGTGATAAATAGAACAAATGCCCATCGACGATAGACTGGACAGGGAAAATGTGGCACATATACACCATGGAATACTATGCAGCCATAAAAAACGATGAGTTCATGTCCTTTGCAGGGACATGGATGAACCTGGAAACCATCATTCTTAGCAAACTGACGCAAGAACAGAAAATCAAACACTGCCATGTTCTCACTCATAGGTGGGTGTTGAACAATGAGAACACATGGACACAGGGAGGGGAGCATCACACACTGGGATCTGTCGGGGGTGGGGGGAACAGGGGAGGGACAGCTGGGGGCGGGGAGTTGGGGAGAGACAGCATGCAGAGAAATGCCAGATATAGGTGATGGGGAGGAAGGCAGCAAATCACACTGCCATGTGTGTAGCTATGCAACAATCTTGCATGTTCTTCACATGTACCCCAAAATCTAAAATGCAATAAAAAAATAATTTTAAAAAATGTTTTTCAAGTCATAGAAGGTTTGTAAAATTTCTGTTTCAGTATTATGGCATTCACAAATAAATACTGGAGACAAAAAAAGGTTGTATTTGTGATCTTACTTTGGAGCAGAAGCTGAGCTCATTGTTTTTGTTTTTGTTTAATTGTAGCCTCCCATCAATCCTGTATCTGGTAATTTGTTCACCTATAGAATAGGGGTATTGGCTAAGAATAGTGGCTCATTCCCGCCTCCTAGTGCATTGGGATGCCAAGACGGGTGGATCACTTGAGGCCAGGAGTTCAAGACCAGCCTGGGTAACATAGCTAGACCAACCTGACCCCCTCTCTGTAACAAATGTGAAAATTAGCCAGGTGTGGTAGCATACACCTGGTTGATCTCCAGCTGCTTAGGAGGCTGAGGCAAGAGGATCGCTTCAGCCCAGCAGTTAGGGGCTGCAGTTAGCTATGATTGTGCCACTGCACTTCAGCCTGGGTGACAAAGCAAGACCCCATCTCAAAAAGGGGATGCAGTGCAGACTGTTAGTATTTCCCCTTCCTAGCTTAGTACGAAAGTGTCATGACAGTAAAAAGGTGGGTAACAGTGCCTAGCCCATGGTAACTATTCTAGAAATGTCACCAGTATTTACATATATTATTCATCCCAATTTAAAGTTGACAATACTGGCAACCATCAGGTTTTCAAATATTGCTTGAGTGAATGATCAATAGCTCACAAGGGTCGACGTGTTATACTGCACAGGTGGAGTAAAAGCCCAGCTTGAAGCCATCTCAAGAGTTCAAAATGTTAGTCACTGACTCCTGGCATCACCACCCACCAGTTCATTCCAGAAGAAAAGTGAGAGCAATTCCCAGAGCCCCCTTTTTTTCCAGAACTCTGCCAATCACCAATTCCTATTAGTTTTTTATCTTGAGTATCTCATGCTAGTAAAATCGCTTTTTTCCATCACTGCATCCCAGGATGTGAGTGCTCACAGAGCACTATTACCAGCCCCAAAGTGAGAACAAAAGCCAAATTCCCATGAACTGAACAATGGATCAAGAAAATGGGATCTTGGGTGGGCGCAGGGGCTTACGCCTGTAATCCCAGCACTTTGGGAGGCTGAGTGGGGGTGGGTCACCTGAGGTTGGGAGTTTGAGACCAGCCTGACCAACATGGAAAAACCCTGTCTCTACTTAAAAAAAAAAAAAAAATACAAAATTAGCCAGGCATGGGGGTACATGCCTGTTATCCCAGCTACTCAGGAGGCTGAGGGAGGGGAATCGCTTGAACCTGGGAGGTGGAGGTTGCAGTGAGCTGAGATTACACCACTGCACTCCAGCCTGGATGACAAGAGCAAAATTCCATCTCAACAACACCCACCACAAAAAGGCAAAGAAAAAAAAAACCAAAACAATGAAAATGAGATCTTTCCACACAATGGAATATTATTCAGCCACAAAATGAAAAGCTGATACACGCTGCAACATGAACTCTGGAACATTACGCTAAGTGAAAGGAACCAGTCACGGAAAATGCACAATTCCATTTTTGTGACCGATCAGGAATCAAACATTTATAGAGACAGTAGATTAGTGACTGTCTAGAGGGAGAGGAAATTGGTGGCTGCAAATGGGCATGGGGTTGCTTTTTGGGAGAAAAAAAATGTTTTGTTATTCATAGTGATGGCTGGACAACTGAATAGGCTGAAAATCACTGAATCATGTACAGGGTAAACTTTATGGCATATACATTATATCTCAACGAAAAAGCCTCAATCAAGAGTTTCTCAGGGACATCTGCTCTTACATCCTTGGCTGTTCAATCACCGTCCCGCAAAGTTATAGCCCTCTATGCTCGTCTTCATTCCATGTGGTTTAACTAATGTGTAACTCAGGACTACAAATGCCATGAAGGCAAGACATGCTTTTCTCACCACTGTAATTCCATCACTATTCCATCACAAAGGAATACATCCATTTTCCTCACCTTGTTCTTCTGTCTCTGCTGCCATGGCACCTTCTCGTTCCGTAGGTCGTGAAATTTCTGCAATGACAGGCATTCATTCCATATTAGTTGACAGAAGGGATTAATAATGACTGTCACGTCAGTTTAAAAAGAGCCCTTGACTACTCTTGGCTACATGTTTAGCATCTATCAAACAAAGCTGTGATTGATTCGAGTCCATTAGAATTATGGGTTCTTTCGTGTGTAGCTCTATCCATGGTACCGACCAAGAGCTCGTAGGGAAGGGATTGACACCAGAGGATAATGAGCACGAAGAAAGGCACAAGAAAAGAAAACCAAACTTCGCATGTTACCACTCATAAGTGGGTGTTGGACAAAGAGAACACATGGACACAGGGAGGGGAACATCACACACCAGGGCCTGTTGAGGGGTGTGGGGCTAGGGGAGGGATAGCAGGGGTTGGGAAAATGGGGGAGGGATAGCATTAGGAGAAATACCTGATGTAGATGACGGGGTGATGGACACAGCAAACCACTGTGGCACATGTATACCTGTGTAACAAACCTGCACATTCTGCACATGTACCCCAGAACTTAAAGTATAATTTAAAAAACCCTAAAACAAAAAAAGGCAGAATGGACTCCCCTGCAATCTAAACCACATACACTTTTCTTTCACCCAACTTTCTTCCAGGAGGGTGGGGAAGGAATACATTTATTTTCCTCACCTTGCTTTCCTGTATCTGCTGCTGTGGCACTTTGTTCTATAGCTTGTGAAATTTCTGCAAAACAAGAATAAATTCCAACATGCTGTATTTATTGCTCAAATCAGATGTGTCAGACACCCCCAAGATAAGCTGAGTCATGTGGTATTTAATTTCTGGGGCAGTTTAAAGCATGGCAGCCACTGGCTCAGCTGGAGGACAGAGTGTGTTAATATAATACGCACTAATTCAAAGACTGAGGGTGTGGGTTCCAGGCTCATTTCTCCTTGGGGAGCCTCGCACAAGCTATTAAAATGAGGGGTAGGCTGGGTGTGGTGGCTCACAACTGTAATTGCAGCACTTTGGGAGGCTGAGGCGGGTGGATCACTCGAGGTCAGGAGTTCGAGACCAGCCTGGCGAAAATGGTGAAACCCTGTCAACTAAAAAACTACAAAATCAGCCAGGTGCGGTGGCGTGTGCCCATAATCCCAGCTACCCTGGAGGCTGAGGCAAGAGAATCACTTGAACCCAGAAAGCGGAGGTTGCAGTGAGCCGAGATCATGCCACTGCACTCCAGCCTGAGTGACAGAGTGAGACTCTGTCTCAAGTAATAAAAATAAGAAAATTAAATGAAGGATAAAACCTACAGTAAAGAATTAAGGATGTTAGAGCCAGGTGTTGAGGTACATGCCTGTAGCTACTTGGGAGGCTGAAGCAGGACGATTGCTTGTGTCCAGCAGCTGGAAGTTGTAGTGTGCTATGATCGTGCCTGTGGATAGCCACTGCATTGCAGCCTCGGCAATGAAGTACAACCTTTTCTCTTAAAAAAAAAATAGAATTAAGGATCTTGAGTCAGACACAGCTTTCAAATGGGACTTATCATATGCTACTTGTAAGATGTTCATCAAATTACTGAAGTTACATGTTTCTGTCTGTTCATCTAGAAAAGCAAAGACATGGCTCCTATGTCGTCGAGTGGCCGTGGAGATGATTTGGTAGAGTTATAACACAGCCTCTGGCACATAGTAGCTACCACTGACCCAGAATAACCATGACGTGTATTAGGCAATAGTTACCGTGTAGAGGGCAAGTACAAATTCATCTTAGGATGCATGGGAATAGATTTGCCATTTTAAAGAATAATCATTAGGGTGGTCTTTGTCTTGTAAATCAGAGAAAAATTATAGATTTTTATGACAAATAGGATAAAAACCACTTAAGGATTTTTAAGCATGGGAGGAAAGTTACAGATGTCAATTTCTGCATCACCTTGGTTACTGTAGGAAAATGGATTGTATATAAAAGTAGATTGTGTTTGAGATGCAAATGAATGCCTTTAAATGCAGCAGATGGGAAGAATTGTGTAAAAACGGGTCCTATTACAGGTAGAGACCATACAATTTCTGGATTTGCTAGATACAAGGTGGAGAAAAGAAATATTAAAAAATACAGCTACTCAGGAGGCTGAGGCATGAGAACGGCTTAAACCTGGGAGGCGGAGGTTGCTGTGAGCTGAGATCGTGCCACTACACTCCAGCCTGGTAGACAGAGTGAGACTCCATCTCAAAAACAAAACAAGAAAAAATAACTAAGCTTTTGATATGAATGACCAGGCATATAGTGATGGTGTTTACTGGCACAGAAAACAGAGGAGGGACGTATCAAGAGAACACTCCACCCAGCAGCAAAAAACACGGCCTTCTCAACTGCAGACAGACCTTATCCAAGACAGATGTATCAGTTATGAAACATGTTTCAAGTTAATGTGCATTGAAATTATACCAAGTATGCTCTCTCATTCCACTGAAATGAGATTAGAAATCAGTAAGAAAATTGGAAAATTTCCAAATATATGGAAGTGAAGCAACACAATCCTCAATAGGTCAAAGAGGAAACAAAAGAGAATTAAATCCTTTGAAATGAACAGAAACAAAACCCAGCAGTATTTACGACGTGTAGCTAGACCCGTGCATAAAGGAAAACTTATAGCTCTAAAGGCCTAGGAAGGAAAGATCTGAAATATAACGTAACTTCCCACCTTAAAGTAGGAAACAAACAGCAAACCTTGAAACAGGCAGAGGAAGGGAATAAAGAACAGATGTAAACAAAATACAGAATGGAAATACAACAGAGAGCACAAACCTAGCAGTGTGTTCTTTGAGAAGAACAAAACTGACAAACCTTTAGCCAGGCTGGCCAAGAATAAAAAAAGAAATGGCTAAAAATTACTGGAGTTGGGAATGAAAGAGAGTCACAACCAATAACCTTAAAGAAATGAGAAGGATTTTGGCCTGGAGTGGTGGCTCATGCCTGTAATCCCAGCACTTTGGGAGGCCGAGGCAGGAGGACCACTTCAGGCCAGTTTGAGACTAAGGAAGTGCTGATGTGAGCTACAACAGCAAGAAATTTTGAAACGCTATGCTTAGCTTAAGAAGCCAGTAGCTGGGTGTGGTGGCCGACACCTGTAATCCCAGCACTCTGGGAGGCCAAGGCCAGCAGATCACAAGTTCAGGAGATGGAGACCATCCTGGCCAACATGGCGAAATCCTGTCTCTACTGAAAAATTAAAAAAAATTAGCTGGGTGTGGTGGTGCACGCCTGTAGTCCTGGCTACTTGGGAGGTTTAAGCAGGAGAATTGCTTGAATCCAGGAGGTAGAGATTGCAGTGAGCCGAGGTCATGCCACTGCACTCCAGCCTGGCAACTGAGCAAGACACCATCAAAACAAACAACAAACAAAAAACAAAGCTAGTCACAGAAAGCCACATCTCGTATGATTCCATTTATACAAAAGATCCGGAAGAGGCAGATCCATAGAGAGGCGACAAGTTAAATGGTTTCCAGGGCTTGAGGGAAAAGAGAAAAGGGACCAACTGCCAAGGGTGAGGAATCTCTTTCTTGGAGAGGAAAACGTTCTACAATTAGACACCTGTGCAACTGTGAATCTACCAAACCCGCTGAGTTTCACACTTTAAGAGAACGAGCTTTATGGAATGTGGGTTGTATCTCAATAAAAAGCCTCAAGCCCCATTTCCTGCGGGAAATCTGCTCTCAGACTGTTCCACTCCCATCTCACAACGTCCAGAGGTGGATGGCATCTTTATCCTAATTGATTCCATATTAATCAAATTAATCCCAATTAATTCCACATTAATTATCTTAAATTAATCCTAATTCCACATCATAAATTAATCCTAATTATTTCCATATTAATTAAAGATTGCATGTGAATATTTGTAGTATGTCATCAGAGCAGAACACATACACACATGGCCATCAACTGTTAAGTAGATGAAGAAAATGGTGTATCTGTGCAATGGAGTACTTCTTGGCAATAAAAACTAAAGAAGTGCTGATGGGAGCTACAACAGTGAGAAATTTTTAAACATTATGCTTGGCTTAATTAAAGATTATTAATATTATATAAATATTTACATTTAAATATATTTATATATGTATAAATATACGTAAAATTAAATATAAATATCTTAAAATATGTTATATATCAAACATTAAAGATTAAATATTAATCTTATTAAAGAGTCATCTTTAATATAGAATTCTGGAGTTCTCAACACCATGAAGGCAAGAAATATTTTTCCTACCATTTATTCCCATCATAGTTCTTCAAATGATAGTTATTCACTAAGCACTGGTTAATAGAAGGAATTAAAGATTCTATCTAATTTGGAACAAAGCACTTTACTACTCTCAACTCTATCTTTAGAACGGAATAAGCTTGTGTTTGAAGCTCCAGTCCACTAGAATTATGGATCTTTGGAATTTGTGTTTATAAGAAAACCCCTATACACTGTGGGTGGGATTGTAAATTAGTACAGGCATTTTGGAAAACAGTACAGAGATTCCTCAGAACACTAAAAATGCAATGACCGTATTGTGAAATTTCTGCAAAAGAAAAGGGAGAAGAATAAACAGCTGAGGTTGGGAGTTCGGGACCAGCCTGGCCAACATGGAGGAACCTGTTGCTACTGAAAATAGAAAAATTAGCCAGGCATGGTGGTGCATGCCTGTAATCCCAACTATTCAGGAGGCTGAGGCAGGACAATTGCTTGAACATGGGAGGCAGAGGTTGCTGTGAGCAGTGATCATGCCATCGCACTCCAGCCTGCGCAACAAGAGCGAAACCCTGTCTCAAACAAAAAAAAGATTTGGTATATATACACAATGGGTTATTCAGCCTTAAAACACACAGGAAATTCTGTCATTTGCTACAGCATCAAGGAACCTAGAGGGCATTATGTTACGTGAAGTAAGCCAGGCACACAGAAACACCAGAGGACCTCACATGTGAAATCTAAAAATGTCAGACTCAGAGGGTAGAGCGCTGGTTGCCAGCAGCGGGTGGGGCAGGGAGTGGACAGGCCAAGTTGGAAAACATTTGTCAACAGGTACAAAGTGACAGCTGGAGGAGGAGGAGTTAAGTTCTGCTGTTCTACTGCACAACATGGTGACGTGTTAATAAGGTCTATTTCAGAATAGCTAGAAGAGGATTTTAAATGTTCTCAGCACAAAGAATATTTGAGGTGATGGATAGCCTCATTAGCCTGATTTGATCATTCTATAATATAAACATGTATTGAAACCTCACAACCCCACAAATATATACAATTTTTATTTTTCAGTTAAAAATAAAAAACTGTAGTGTCCATAATCATAGTGAATACACAAAGCTGTGTCCATGGTGCTGACCCCAAGATCTCTCAGGGAGGGACTCACACACCAGACACAAATGAGGATGAAGAAAAGTAAAGTGGATTTCCCTGCCATTTAAACAACGTGGACATCTCTCACCCAACTTCCTCCCAGGAGGGCAACAAACGAATAAATATTGCATTCACCTTTTTCTTTTTTCTCTGAAGCTGTGGCACTATCTTGTTTCATAGCTTGTGAAATTTCTGCAAAGGAGAAGGGAGAAGAATAAACACCAACATACTGTGTTATTTCTCAAATCAGAGATGTTGGACATCCCAGACAAACTTAGATTACATGCCACATTTAATCTTCTGACCAGTTTAGAGCACAGAGCCACTAGCTCAGCGTAAGGGCCGAGTGTGCTAGTAACATGAGCATTAGATTCAAGATCAGATGATTCAATATCCAAAGTTTTTCTATGCGCTGGCAGTTAACAAACTGAACAACTCCATTCAAAATACCATAGAACAATATATTTCAGAATAAATTTAACAAATGAAATGAGAGATCTGTATTCTGAAAGCCATAAAATGTAGCAAAGAAGTTGAGAAAATCCTTAATTAATGCAAAGGCCATCTTGTGTCTATGGGTTTAAAGACTTAATGTTGTTAATGTGTCATATACCCAACATTCATCTACATGACATAGTTCAATCTAATCAAAATTCCAGCTACCTTTGTTTGCCAAAATCGTAAAGCTGATTGATACTAAAATTCACATGGAAATTCTAGAGACCCAGAATAGCCAATCTATCTTGAAGTCAAGTTGGAGAATCACACTTTGATTTCAAAACCATACAGCAACAGTAATTGAGTCAGTGTGGTTCAGACACAAGGTCATAGAGATCAATGGAATAGGCTTGAAAGTTTGCAAGTAAATCCATACCTCTATGATTTTACACAAGAATATCTAGACAAGAATAGTCCTTTCAATCCACATTGCTGGAGAACTGGTTATCTACACACAAAAGGATGAAATTGAACCCTCTACTTCATGCCATATGCAAAATTAGCTCAACGTTTAAAGACCTAAATGCCTTTAAGAGCTATACCTACTGCTGGGAACGGTGGCTCATGCCTGTAATCCCACCGCTTTGGGAGGCTGAGGAGGGCAGATCACGAGGTCAGGAGTTCAAGACCAGACTGGTCAACGTGGTGTAACCCCGTCTCTACTAAAAAATATAAAAATTAGCTGGGCATGGTGGCTTCTGCTTGTAATCCCAGCTACTTGGGAGGCTGAGGTAGGAGAATTGCTTGAATCCTACTTGGGACCCGGGAGGTGGAGGTTACAGTGAGGTGAGATCGGGCCACTGCACTCCAGCCTGGGCTACAGAGCAAGACTCCATCTCAAAAAAATAAAATAAAATAAAATTTTAAAAAAGACCTGTACCTACAAAATCCTGAAGAGGAAATGTTATAAACTTTCTGATTTGGCAATTTTTTTTTCTAAAAGCAATTTTTTTTCTAAAAGATGTAACACCAAAAGCACAAACAATCAAAAACATAAATTTGTCTTCATAAAATTCAAGCCTGCTGTGCTTCAAAGGACGTTATCAGGAATGTGAAAAGACAACGCAGAGAACAAGGCAATCTATTTAAAATCGTGTCTCTACATAATCTGGATAGAACCTCAGTGAAGTGCTGCAGGCCAACAACGTGATGAAGTTGAAAGTGGACAAAGGATTTGAATACACATTTTTCTGAAGACATAGATGCGACCAGTAAGCACATGAAAAAATTCTGATCATCATCAGGGCAATTCATATCAAAACCACAGTGAGTATTTCACACCTACTAGGATGGTTACTATAAAAAATAGAGTAGCAAATGTTACTGTAGCTTTCATTAAGGTGTTGGCGAGGATGCAAAATGGCGCAGTCACTTAGAAAAACCATTTGGCAGTTCCTCAAGAAGTTAAACACAGTTGGCATAGGACCCACAAGTTCCACTCCTAGGTATACACCTCCCTGAACTGAAAACACCTATCTACACAAACACGCACATGAGAACCCACAGCTGCATCATTCATAACAGCCCAGAAGACAAAACCCGAATGTGCATCGTGTGATGAGTAAGAAGTGGTATATACTTAAATGAAATACTATTCAGCCATAAAAAGTTATGAAGTCCTGAAACATGGTATGATATTGACTAATATTTGAAGTATTATGTTAAATGGGCCAAGTGTGGTGACTCACACCTGTAATCCCAGCACTTTGGGAGGCTGAGGTGTGTGGATCACAAGGTCAGGAGTTTGAGACTAGCCTGGCCAATATGGTGAAACCCCATCTCTACTTTAAAAATACAAAAATTAGCCGAGTGTGGTGGCAGGCGCCTGTGTCCCAGCTACCTGGGAGGCTGAGGCAGAAAAATCACTTGAACCCAGGAAGTGGAGGTTACAGTGAGCCGAAATGGCACAACTGCACTCTAGCCTGGGCAATAGACTAAGACTCTGTCTCAAAAAAATGTTAAATGAAGGAAGCCAGTCACAAAACACAACAAAGTGTCTGGTTTCATTTATATGGAAGGTTCAGAAAAGGCAAAATTCATAGCAACAAGGTAGATGACCAGTTTCCAGGGGTTGGATGTTGGGGAACGATTGCTAACAAGTATATGGATTTTGGGGTGATGTAAGTTTTCTTAAATTAGGTAGCAGTGATGGTTGCCCAACTTTGTTAACACACTAAACACTAAATTGTATTAAGATGAATTTCATGGTATGTGAATTTCATCTCAACGTTAAAAAAGCAAGGAAAATAAATGAAGAAATTACAGGCCAGTTCAAACACAGATGCCAAATTCTAAGTGATTTATCAGCAAACTGTGTCCAAAAGCGTATCAAAAGGTATGTACCGGTGCTTATGTCACATGTATTCCAAGAAAGCAAGAGCGATTTAACACTGGAAAGAAATCTGTAAGTGTCATTCATTATAATAAAAGGTTCAGGGTAAATAATTCTAAGATCATTCCAAATTATGCAAAAATAAAACAGGCCAATTTTCTTCACCTTGTTCTTTTGTCTCTGCTGAAAAAAGATTTTTTTTTTGGCAGAACCTTAGTAAAGTATGGCAAGTCACCCATCAACGATAGACTGGACAAAGAAATGTGGCACCGTGGAATGCTATGCAGCCATAAAAAATGAGGAGTTCTTCTCCTTCATAGGGACATGGATGAATCTGGAAACCATCATTCTCAGCAAACTGACACAAGAACAGAAAACTAAACACTGCGTGTTCTCACTCATAGGCAGGTATTGAACAATGAGAACACATGGACACAGGGAAGGGAGCATCACACACAGGGATTTGTTGAGGGGCAGGGGCCAGGGGAGGGATGGTGGGAGGCGGGGAGGTTGGGGAGGGATAACACTGGGAGAAATGGCCGATGTAGGTAATGAGGGGGATGGAGACAGCAAACCACTGTGGCATGTGTGTACCCATGCAAAAAATCCTGGAAGATCTGCACGTGTACCCCAAACTTAAAGTACAATTAAAAAAAAAAGTTTTGTGAGTCAACAATATCATGAAGTTATCAATGGACAAAAGATTTGAATATACATTTATCTGAAGACAGAAGTGGCCAGTAAGCACATGAAAGGAATCTGAATGTCATTAGGGACATTCAAATATAAACCACGGTGAGTATTTCACACCTACTAGGTAGATAGAAATGTACCAAGATTGGATTGTGCTGATCATTTCATGTTTATAAATCCTTGAATTGTACTCTTAAGATTTTATGATATGTAAACTGGCATCGAGTTATCTGAAGAAAACAAAACACTAGAGAAGAATACTTTTCCTTGTGGGGGTGGATTTTTATGAGTTATGTCTTAAGCATCATTATACATTCAACCTGTTAGACTAAATAGATTAGTCGTGTAAGAGATGAAACAATCTGAAGTTACATAGAATTTATAAGATCTAACACAAAGATGACATCTTAGTCTGAAGAAAAACATCAGGCTTTCTGTTGGCTGATCTACCTTGGGCAAATCTCTCTCTCTGGACTTTAGAATCATGTGTACAATGCTGACTTCAGATGGATGGATGTGTCTTCTCTAGAGTTTTGTCATAGATTGAAATAAAATTCACAAATCATACAATTCACCCATTGAAAGTGTGCAATTATAATTGAGAATATTCAGATTGTAACCATCATTATAATTTTAGAACATTTTTAAATCACCCTCAAAGAGAAACTCTGCCCTCTTAGTCATCACCCTGCAAGTTTCCCCATTCACCCCAGCCCTAGGCAACCACTGATCTACTTTTAGTATTTAAATGGATTTGCCAAGTCTAGACATTTTATATGAATGGAATCCTTCAAGATATATCCTTTAGCAATGGTTTCCTTCACTTAGCCTAATGTCTCTAAGGTCCATCCATTTTGTAGCATGCATTAGTACTTTTGTGACAGGCTTGTTTTATCATGCAGGAGTGCAGTAGTACAATCACGGCTCACTGCAGCCTCAACCCCCGCTCAACTCAAGCAATCCTTGTGCCCCAGCCTCCCAAGTAGCTGGGACCACAGGTACGCACTCCCACACTCAGCTGTTTTAATTTTTTTTTTTTTTTGACATGGGATCTTATTACATTGCCCAGGTTGGTCTCGATCTCCTGGGTTCAAGTGATCTACCTGCCTCAGTCTCCCCAAGTGCTGGGATTCCAGTATGAGCCACCATGTCTAGCCATATCATTCCTTTTTATGCCAAATATTATATGCATATACCACGTTGGATTCTACAGCTTGATAAAAAACTGCATTATTGGGTTGGCTTAGTTTCAAGGGACATCTTTCTATATGCAGCCAATCAGGAGCTATGATGAGGCTTGTGATCCTCTATGATGTAAGCTCTGAGGGGAGAGTGGGTCTTTGTACATGGATAACACCAGGAGTCAAGTCTTTCTGGCACAAGCTGCCCTTGCCTCAATTTACCATGTGAGGTTTTGGCGTGCCATTGAGCTTCTGGGTCTCACTGGTCAACTGACAGCAGTCACTGAAGGTACACATGGGTTTGAGATACATGAGCTAAAGCGCTGGTGCAGTGTTTGACCCACAGCTTCCCAAGTGGTAGCTCTTGTGTACAGGAGTAGTTCAGAGGAATTTCCTCATGTGGCTGATGGCAAGACTCCTGTCCGTTGTCAGTTTCCTTTTGGTCCTACTATCAAGCTTAGTCTGTGTTTTTATTTTATGCTATCTCTAAAGCCACCATTCAGTCACTTATAAAACCTACTGTTAGGGTCACAGCAAGGGAAGCCCATAGACCCCCTTTCCCATTCTCCCCTGCTAAGCCGAGCTCACAGCAACAACCACCTCACGGGCATCTGGGTTCCGGGATGTGGTTGTACCCAGCTCTAAAACCCAGGATGTTGACCCAATTAAGCAGGATGTTAGCACTTAAGAACCAAGAGGCAGTTTTTCTTAGAATAGCACCTGGCTACCTGCAAGCCCCCTACATAATCCCCGTAGTCTGTGAGCCAGGCTGCTGCCTTCACTGC
>CAUYLG010044790.1:0-17915 GCA_963573385.1 Cacajao melanocephalus
TGCTGGAGAGGTTGTAGAGAAATAGGAACACTTTTACACTGTTGGTGGGAGTGTAAATTAGTTCAACCATTGTGGAAGACAGTGTGGCGATTCCTCAGGGACCTAGAAATAGAAATTCCATTTGACCCAGCAATCCCATTACTGGGTATACATCCAAAGGATTATAAATTGTTCTATTATAAAGCCACATGCACACGTATGTTCATTGCAGCACTGTTTACAATAGAAAAGACTTGGAACCAACCCAAATGCCCATCAATGATAGACTGGTCAAGGAAAATGTGGCACATATACACCATGGAATACTATGCAGCTATAAAAAACGATGAGTTCGTGTCCTTTGTATGGACATAGATGAACCTGGAAACCATCATGCTCAGCAAACTGACACAAGAACAGAAAAATCAATCACCCCATGTTCTCACTCATAGGCAGGTGTTGAACAATGAGAATACATGGACACAGGGAGGGGAGCATCACACACTGAGGTCTGTTGGAGGGGACTAGGAGAGGTACAGTTCGGGGTCGGGAGCTGGGGAGGGATAACATGGGGATAAATGCCAGATACAGGTGATGGGGATGGAGGTAGCAAACCACACTGCCAGTACCTATGCAACAATCCTGCATGTTCTTCACATGTACCCTAGAACCTAAAGTACAATTTAAAAAAATTATATATATATACATATATATACACACACATATGTATATATATATACATATATATATATATATATATATATATATATATATATATATAAGTCAATTCTCTTAAATAAAAAAGAGAGATCCAATTTTGATCTATATGGATTGCATGGACCATAAAACATCTTCACAGCAGTCATGGAACCAAGCCATATTATTTTTATTAGCTAGACAACTGCAGCCAACAGTGCTGGTTAGACCAGGTGATGTTGGGGTCACATCTCTGGGATACTGAAAGAGGGAAGTATTCAGATTCTCATTCTGCACCATGTTTATTCTATTGGGTGAGGAAAAGTGAAAGAAAATTGAGAATTTCAATCCGAAAACAAACATTGTCATGCTACAATTTGAAGATAAACTAATCTATTCCATTTACAACAATCCACACTCAGGAGAGACACAAACCATTAAATTGCTAGGCCTTTATTTAATCAATTACTAGTGAAAAAAAAACAAAACAACGTGTCCTCTTACCTCCATCACTCATCACTCTCTCTCTGTAATTTCATCAGTTTCAACACCTAGTGCCCACTGGTTCTAATAACATTTTAATGACTTCACTCAGACTATTTTGTTTGAAACTGTGGGAGTCATCAAGATTTGGACAGTAATGAGGTGAGATTCTACTCAGGCTCAGGAAGAATTGAGAGGCTGGGCATCTCTCGGCAGTGCCCAACCCAGCACAGCACTCTGGCACCCTGCCTGCAACTTAAGAGTCCTCTTATCAGTTAACTCATTAGTACTGTTTGCTCTGACATTTCATATGGAAAATGAAGACATCCTAACTTGACATTTGCATCTGGGGAGACAAGAAGAATGAGGGAGCTGGTGATGAGAGCAGAAAGATAGGATCTAGAGCATGGCTTAGATACTACATGTTCAAAGCAAGATGAAGGACCTTGTAGCAACCCTTAAGGGACTCAGTCCTCATCACACACTGATGGTTTTCATTAACTCATGCACTCTTTCTTCAAGTAGTTATTGAGGATTTATTAGAAGATGTGCTATATCAAGATAGGGGAATGACCCAAGAAATAGGAGACATTGATTGCCTCTAGAAGACAGGTGGATCCAGTACAAGGGGGCAAAGGATATATCCCAACTGGTATTGAAGAATTCTAGGATGAGGATGTGCAGCTGGACAAGAAATCAGCCAATTCAAATTGGAGGAGGTAAGAAGGGGGCGGGACTTCTTCAAGAAGATAAAATTGATAGGATACCTAATGTGCTTTGAATATATTAAGAGATTTATATAACAAGGAGAGAGTCTAGGACGAAGTCAGTGATAAGTACCTTCAAAACTAAGCAAAGAAAGGTAATTATTGACTCTAAAAAAAATCCAAAAAGTTATGCCATAAAGGAAATGTAAATGGCTCAGCTATGAATAGGATATATGTGGTCATAATAATATAAACCCTGCATATTGAGCAGATCAAAATTATCATCTAACTATATTGGGACGTTGTGGCAAAGGAAGTAAGCTTGAGGAGGGGGTGGCAGAAGTTTAAATTCTCATCTCCCCTAGAAGGAAGTGAGTGGATAATGTCTGAAACTATGAAATCAAGATGTCGCAATACAAGCATTGCATTTAGAGAAATGGAGATAAACTTCCCTTGCCAGAAAAAAAAAAAAATTAGGGGAGCCGAAAAGATTGTTTTTGGACTGTAGGGAATGAAGGAAGGGAATAATAGAAGAAGCAGGGTCTTACAGAAAGCTGTGTGGAAGTATATGGCTTCCTGAACTTTGCATATATATCACATGGATAATGATAAAATGCTAAAACAAAATTAAAAGCAGCCTCATGAGTCTCAGTGTTTTTTTTAAATCATAAGTCAGGTTGCTAGATAAAATGCAGAAATCCCAGTTAAAATTGAATTTCAGATAAACATCAAATAATTTTTAGTATCAATTATGTCTTAAGTATTGCATCAGATATACTTATAATAAAATGTCATTTATTGCCTATCTGAAATTCAAATTTAACTGCTGTCCTGTATCTTTATTTTCTAAATCTGGCAAACCTCATCATGAAAATACTGTATCACTAGATATCTTGTTCACTGTACTACAAAGGCCACTTTGTAAAGGACCATAGAATACATTCCTTTAAAGTCTCAGATCTAGAAAGAGCGATGTTATCTCTTGAGCAGCTAATGCACTTTTTTTTTTTTTTTTTTGAGACGGATTCTCACTCTATTGCCCAGGCTGGAGTGCAGTGGCATGATCTCGATTCACTGCAACCTCTACCTCCTGAGATCAAGTGATTCTCCTGCCTCAGCCTCTTGAGTAGCTGGGATTATAGGCACACAGTATCACCCCTGGCTAATTTTTTTATTTTTAGTAAAGATGGGGTTTCACCATGTTGGTCAGGCTAGTCTCGAGCTCCTGACTCTGTGATTCACCTGCCTCAGCCTCCCAAAGTGCTGGGATTACAGATGTGAACCGCCGTGCCCGGCCACCACATTTTTGTTTTTCTTTTCTTTTTTTTTTTTTTGAGATGGAGTCGTACTCCATCACACAGGCTGGAGTGCAGAGGCATGATCTCAGCTCACTGCAACCTCTGCCTCCTGGGTTCAAGCGATTCTGTTGCCTCAGCCTCCTAAGTAGCTGGGATTGCAGGCACGTGCCACCATGCCCGGCTAATTTTTCTGTTTTTAGTAGAGACGGGGTTTCACTGTGTTTGCCAGGCTGTTCCCAAACACCTGACCTCAAGTGATCCGCCTACCTCGGCCTCCCAAAGTGCTGGTATTACAGATGTGAGCCATCACTCCCAACAAACTAATGCACTTTTTTTCCCCCTTATGAACACTAGGAACCATGTAGAGGAATCGATCTGGATAGGAGAATTTTTATCAAAAAGTTCTTACTCTGATGAAGTCTACCCATTGGTTTGAATCTGATAGAGTCACCACAAATTTGATTGAACTGTCTATAGGCAATGAGGAAAATGTCTACATAAACCAAACAGACAAACTCCATTATCAGATTTTAAAAAGCAAGCAAACAAACAAAAACCCTCTTGTTTTCCAAGCCAATCCCTTTTTGATGGTTTCAGAGAAGAATTCAGGGCTGGCTGGGCTAGAGACCTCTTCAGCTGTCTGGCTGGGCAGCTGGGTCTGTGCTCCTGGTAGTCCCAGGAGCCAGCATCTTTCAGACAGCATGGAAATGTATCTGGAAATAAAACCTTCCCTTCCCTTCTCAACACAATGAGTATTCGTCAGGAAACCCTGGCTGGCCACTCATTAGAACGCCAGATTTTGCTCTTTCTCCCTGTAGAAAGAGAGGGCCTGTCATCAGGGAGATGATGTCCTCAATTGCTGCAGAAGGGGAATAAATTATCCCTTTCTTGATATCCCCTGCTAGCTTGTTGGTATCACTGACTGCTCAAAAGAAGCAGAGCAAGAGAGGTGGAAATCTAAAGTGGGAAAGAAAAGTTGCCACTTTCAAGCATACACTGGGCAGATGCTTATTTAGAGCAATTAACCAGCATCAGTTTTGCTCAAAAATCCCCCTACCTACTGGACCCCTATATGGCAATGCAGAATGAAGCCTGCCACTACCACAGCACTCACAGCCATGCAGTTCTTCCGCCCTGGCTGCATCCAATTGTGAACAGCATCAGGAAGTTTGTCACCTGCCTCATGAGTTTCTGAGATGCCCCTTAAGAGGCTGGAAGGCATAATGTAGGGATGAAGGGCTCTCTTTGGAGTCGGAAGCACCCGAGGCTTAAAATCTGACAATATCTCTTATTCACTTTGAGCAAGTAGCTTTGCTACGCCTTTGTTTTTTCATCTGTAAAATGGATGTGCTGAGTCCATCTTCTCTCCAAGATTTTTATGAGAAATAGAAAATGCTGAGTGGTGCTTGGCATAGAGAGTAAAGGCTCATTGGAGGTTTTTATTAACCTGCAAACTCAACCCTTTGAGCTGTGCAACCCTCTTCCTCCAACCGCTTCATATTACCTTCTTAGTCCCATTGAGGCAGCTAAGTGATGAATCCTTGCACTCTGGGCCAGAGAAAACAGGTGGGCCAATGTCTGCTACAGAGGTAGTGTGAATTCCAGATCTCAGGCCAGCTGGGTTGGCAGCAAGTGTCTGTGAGAAGAGCCCAGTGGTATAATTACCAATAGGGCTGCTGGTGAGTGCACCAGAGTAGCACCTGCTGTCTGAATGCACCTGGCAGTGCACAGGTAAGACTTTCCTTTCTGAATCAGTAATTTGCTCATATGATACAGGTGAAACCAAGAGGTAGCGATAGGCTTATACTCAGGTCCCTGTAGTTGCCTGGCCCATACCTCCCGTAGTCTCACTGTAACATGGTCACCTCAAACCTGTTTCCTTGAAGCTTGGACATTACATGTTGTTGCAAAAACTACAATTTGCCTACTCTACTATCCATTATCCCTTTTGCCTTAGTGATAGCATCCCTAATTTTCAGCTATGCACGAGTGCCCAAAGACCAATTTCCCATTTTCCCTTGCCTTGTGGCTCATTGCCGGCCAATTAGAGGGAATCAAAAGTGCCGGGTGGCAAGTTCCAGGAAAATTATTTACAGCTGGGGGCAGTGGTTCACTCTCAGCACTCTGGGAGGCTGAGGTGCAAGGATCACTTGAGACCAGAAGTTCCAGATCAGCCTGGCAACAAAGCAAGACCACTCCGCTTCACCATGTCTACAAAAAAAAAAAGAAAAAAAAAAAGAAAAAAGATTTTTTTTTTTAATTAGCCAGGACTACAGTCCCAGCTACTTGGGAGTCTGAGATAGGAGGATCTCTTGAGCCAAACAGGTCGAATTTGCAGTAAGCCATAATCACACCACTCACCACTGCACTCTGGCCTGGGTGTATTAGTCTGTTTTCAAACTGCTATAAAGAACTGCCCGAGACTGGATAATTTATAAAAGAAAGAGGTTTAGTTGACTCACAGTTCAGCCTGGCTGGGGAGGCCTCAGAAAACTTAAATCATGGCAGAAGGCAAAGAGGAAGCAAGACACCTTCTTCACGAGACAGGCGGAAGGAGAAGTACTGAGGGAAGAGGAAAGAGCCCTTTAAAAAACCATGAGATCTCGTGAGAACTCACTCACTATCACTAGAAAAGCAGGGGGATCCTCCCCGATGATTCAATTACCTCCACCTGGTCTCTCCGCTGACCTGTGGGGAAAACAGGAATTATGGGAATTATAATGCAAGATGAGATTTGGGTAAGGATGCAAAGCCTAGCAATATCACTAGGTGACAGAGCAGGACCCTGTCTCAATAAAATAAAATAAAAATAAATCTAGCTAACACATGCCCTTTGCCACTTTCTCTCTCTCAATATTGTGGACTAGAATGTGGACATGATGGCTGGATCTTAGGCAGCCTTCTTAGGGTAGAAACCACATTCTAATGGAAGAATAGTTGAATAGAAGGAGCCTGGCAGCCTAAGTTTTTGAGGCCATGAATGGCCACAGTAGCCCTGGACTATTCCTCCAGACTTCTTTTATGAGAGAGAAAACTAAACTATCTTCTTTAAGCCAGTGTTGCTTATTTATTTATTTTTATCATACACATTTGAATCTAATCCTAACAGATACATCTCCTAACTCAGAATTGTGGCAGCAATCAAACACCAATAGAGAAGATTAACTGGATGGTTGTAGGACCAAACATTTTCATTCTATATAATTGGGGAAAACAAATCTCTGTTTTTGCATAGCCCTTCAGAACATTAGATAAAATTTCCCTTGGTTCCACAGCTCTTTTTTTTTCTATATTATTTTTGAAAGGCCTGTATCTGCCTGGAGATAAACACTGTGATTTTGTGTTAATCCTTGTCATTGCCTCCACATGAAAGACTTCTCATAAGTTTGGATTTAAAGGCGTTTCTTAATCTTTTCTCTCAGTCCTTTCCATTGATGGAATAACATCCTGTAGAACGTCAACTTCCCCACACCTTCATCATCTCAGCAGTCTACAACCAGTCACAGAGTGCACAATGTTCACACAACCGAGAATTCTGCCCGTCTTAGTCATGCAAAGGCTTTGCTCAGTTTATTTTGGTTTTCACAGCTGGCATTTGCTAAAGCCAGTCCACAACAGCTAATTTAGCACAGTTATCTCACCTGTGTTATTAGTCCATGTCTTACATCTTAAATCCCCAAGAAATCAAGGCAGGCCCATAGGAAAGGAAACTGTTACCAAACTTAGGCTTCTTTATCTCCTTATGTTCAAAGTTTATAGGAATGGCGTGTCAGTCTGTTCTCACACTGCTATAAAGAGCTGCTCGAGACTGGGTAATTTATAAGGAAAAGAGGTTTAATTGACTCACAGTTGCACATGGCTGAGGAGGTCTCATGAAACTTACAATCAGGGCGGAAGGAGAAGCAGACACATCTTACATGGCGGCAGGCGAGAGAGAAAGTGTGAGTGTGTGAAGGAGGAACTGTCAAAAACTTATAAAACCATCAGATCTTGAGATAACTCACTCATTATCATGAGAACAGCATAGGAGAAACCACCCCCATGATCTAATCACCTCTTCAGTTTCCTCCCTTGACAAGTGGGGATTATGGGGATTACAATTCAAGATGAGATTTGGATGGGGATAGCCAAACTGTATCAGATGTGTCTTGAGAAGCCTGTTTGCTTCATGTCTCAAACACAGGTCTACACTTTGGTCTCAGGATGAGTCACAGTTTGGAGCTGCAGGAGGAGGGGAGTGGTGACTACCAGGGTTTTTCAAACTCCCTGATGACAAGAACCACCTATTACACCCCAAATTCCCTGAATCAGAATCTCCCATGGAGGAACCTGGAAAGTTGTGCCTGCCACAATGGTCAGAGCAGTTGACATCTGTGAGCAAAGCTAAAACAGCTTAGGCAAGGAAACGTGGGAGAGTGGCCTTGGGGTTAAACAGATCTGACTACCTGTTGACTTAGCTGAGTAATTTAATGTCATAGAGCCTCCATTTCTTCCTCTCTAAAATGGGGATAACAAATGCAACTTTCAGGCTGGGTGAAGTCTGAAAATAATAGCTGTGTAAAATTCCTGGTGCATACTTACGATGAGCTCAGCCAATGGTAGTTATTAATATTATAATCCTGACAATGATGCTTGTGAGGCCAAAGAGGTCTTAATTTGTGTTCAAAAATGAAGAGTCTTGGATTTCACACAAGACACTGCATTTCCTTTAACTTCAGCACTATTGGGAGCTGGCTTAGCAAAAAGAGCCCTGAGGGGGCAGAGGTCTTTCCTATCTCACAGAGACAGGGTGGAGGGCACGGAAGTTCCATGACACAGTCAAGTCCAAGAGGCCAGACTTTTTAGCCACATTAATATCTAAGGTATTTGCTCACTTTCATCTGTGAAGTACTTTCCAACCATTAGGCTGGCAATTTCTCTGTAGGGGATAATTTGGGGTATGGCCTTGCTCAAGCAGAAATCTTATATTTATTTTAGGTCTCTGGGATCTTAAACCTGGTCCACAAATTGAAAGGGAGGTCGTTTGTCCTAAATCATCTTAAATGCTGTGTCTGGGCCTTTCTGATCCAAGGACACTAGTGCTTCTACAGACCTGGCCCCAAACCCTTCTTGACCTTGACCTCCTCCTCTCCAGATTCACATTGAGGCCCCGAGTTGGAAGTTCAGGCTTAGTAGGTTAAAGAACTCCTAGAGAGCCAGGCAGATCTGATTTCTCATTGCTCCTTAGAATAACATGAAGATTCCAAATGGACGTAAACATTATTCCCTCAGCCTTTCACAATTTTCTTGCTGGCATGGATCCAAACACCTGACAGTATGAGTAGCAAAAAGATGACCGTCAGGACACCAGTTGAGTATGACGCCCTCCATTGCAGACAAAAAGTACAACAAAGAACCAAGAGTAGGGTGTGGAGGGATGTGAGTAATATAAGTTGAGAATCTTCAAAATCCTAGACCCCAAATGAAGATTGTTTTTACAATCTTTACAACTGCCCTATGAAATGAGCATTATGCTGCCCATTTTACAGATGAGAAAACAGGTATATATCTGTCAATTAGGAAAGTTGCTCAAGGTCACACAAGCAATACATGGAGAAGTTAGGCTGCACACATGTAACTGTTTAATCCCAAACCCATGACCTTGACTCTCTACTGTGCTGCTTGTAATAGTAGAAAAGGGAAGAAGAGAGTTAAGAAATCCATAGACAAAAGTTAAAATAAAATTTGTAAAAAGCATTTCTGTACTTGGTCTAGATTTTATCTGATTGCTTTTGAAATAAACAGTGGAACCTCACCTCGGGTTTATAGGCCAAATGTGTAGGATCTTCAAACCTTGAGCCAGGGGTGCATTGTTTAAGTGGTCCAACTTGTAGAACAAGGCTAACCTATTCCTTCCTGTAAGGCCTCATTTGACCTTTAAAGCAGAAGCAGGCAAACGTTTCCTTAAAGGGGTGAAGAGTAAATATTTCAGGTGATGTGGTCCATAAGGTCTCTGTGGCAAATCGATGCAAAGGAATGAGCAGGCTATGTTGCAGAAAAACTTTATTTAATCAACTGCCATAGTTTGCCAACCCCTTCTCTAGAGGAATAAGATTCTTTCCTACTTGTTTTCCAAGTTCTTCTCTATATCATCAAAGTGTACATGTGTTGATTGTGAATACATGATTGTGAATACATGTACACTTTGATGATATGGAGAAGAGCCAGATGTTAGCTAACGTACTGTGCCCCCTGAGGTTAAAATGAAACCACATGCAGAGGCAAGCCTGTGTGCTTCTCAGTCTCTCCAGGGGGAATGAAGTCACCCATTCTGCAAAGTGGTTTAGTTTATGCATCATCTTGCCTTCCACTGTTTTCCATCTCTATTCCACACCACAGCATGCCAGACATAGAACTTAGCCCACTTGTCCTCGATGCATGCACACAAAACACATGCGACACATGCACACACACACAGAGTTTATCATACACAAAGTTGTGTGCAACAGACTTTTCCCAGAAGGAAATGGAGGTTGAATTGACACTGAAACAATTCAAACTACTTAACTTTAAATATGTTATCCTCCTCCCCAAAATTCCTTTGGCCACTTTCTCCTTAAGTTCTAGTCTCCTGCCATATGGCTTGGCCTACTGTCTTCCAGCAACTTTTCCCACTTTGTTAGGCAGAGCAGTTGAGCCCTTATCTCAACCCATCCCCACACCTCCCTTTGCATAGCTCTGCTCTGAGATGCACCATCTTCCCTTTCTCACCCTCCCACCAGCCTCTGCAAGAGGAATGGGACAGCTTAGAAATATGTTACCATCATCTTGAAACCAACCTCCCCTTTAAACTCAAAAGCTGCTTTATAGTTTTAGTTTTAAATAGCATTTCTTTCTCCATGACGTAAATTAAAAATCAATCTATCCGTTAAGATATTTTTGGGTTTGAGCAGCACAAGTAAACTCTAACATAAACAGGAAGAGGGAGTCATCCAAAGTATTATATAAAAAGGAAGCGCTAGCAAATGGTTTCAGAAATGCAGAAACGATGGCACCAGCACAGCACGCAGAGGTCAGGAGTTTGCGGTCTCCGTGTCTCTGAGGTATTGCCGTTGTATGTGGCACCAATGGCCTTTAGCCCTGTGTGTCTCTGTTCCAGATCGGATTCCAGAGAAAGTGACATTCTCTGCTTAGGCTATATGCCAATTGTTGCAGTCAGGACCCTGAAACACTGACATTGTTAGCCTCATCAGAACCACGTGGATTTGGGGAGGCAGTTTCCCTAAATAAAGGATGCTGTGCCTCCTCAAAAAGAAATAACAACAATGAAAAACAAAAACCAAAAACAGATGTCCACTCTACTGTGTTTCCAATCAAAGTCTTCTCAGTGAAAAAGGACAGGATTACTGGTTTAAATGCTCTAAACATGTTTAGAGGCAAATGTAAGGAGATTAAACGTTTACCATGTGATGCCTCTCACTTTCCTAGTACTGGCTAAGGCAGTAAATGTTTTCTAAGGTACAGATATAACTGGTACCTGGTCCCCTCCTCCCCCACAGTCTGGCTCTTTAATTTATAGACTCTCATTTATTTATGATTGCTCTGAGAACTGTGAAACCAGCCCAATTTTCCAACCAGCCAGCCAGCCATAGAACTGAAGCTTGAGAAACTTACTTTTGTACCATGAAGCGCACCTGCTGCCTGCTGAGCACTTCTTCCTCACCCCTCCCTGATTCCTGTTTTCCCACATGTGATTACAGTGAGACACTAGAACCCTCATTTGACCACCGGCTGCCTGCTAACCAACTCCTCTTCCTTGCCTTCTGTTTTCTTTCCCAGCTATGTCAACCTATAATTTTAGATGGGAGGAGAGATAGACCTGAGGCATGTCTCCCATTTCTTCAGTTGACATCACCCAAATAAAGCCTCCCTGGCAATAATCATTGTCTCAGTGATTAGCTTTCTATGCAGCAAGTGACAGGACTTAGACTAAACCCCGGGTATTCAATAGCAACTAGATAAACATTCATTATTGTGTCCATTACACAGATACACTGTGAGTTCACTCTGTGATGTGTCACCAACACACCTTATTTGTGTTGGAGGTGGGCTATAAAATCAGTATTTATATCTTCAAGCCCACACTCTGATGGGATTGCTGGAAGAGACTATTCATTGTATAGGTCACCTGAATATCCCAGACCTCATCTGTCCTAGTGCACCGTGGCCCTTAGCCCACCTGCCTAGACAACAACAAGCCCTTTGAGGTCTCCCTTGGTTCTCTCTGGACCTTCCCGGGAGAGTGTCTTGCGTGTAATCAGAAATAAGTCTGCCCATGTCCCCTCCTCCGGTTACCCCATCAAAGCTCCTGGCCCCTCCACTGCTGGCCGCCTCCAGGAGAATATGAAGACACCCTCCCTCCAAAACTCAGGCCTCTTTCCCTGCTGAGTCCAGAGTCCTCAGGGTACCAGAGGTACCAGGCCATAGCCAAGCATGCCCTGGGAGCAGAGTAGAGGGACAGCCCCCTCTTCAGCTGTGGGTGATACTATGTTTCTTAGCTTCAGATTGATGCAGATGGTTCCCAGACACTGACAAAGTCTGTCAGCAACGCTTACCTTTCAGCTGCTGGCCCTAACCTCTTCCTGCTCACTTCTTCCCAATTCAGAACTTTTTCAGGGGTTTCCTGATTGCCCAGGCCCTGGCCATTTGCCACACCCAGGCTACAGGAGGGCTGGGAGAGCAATTGTGGAAGTCCCACCCACACAGTGGAAGTCCCAAATATGCAAAGAAGACTTAGGAGTTGGGTGGTCTAAAACAACAATGGCAAATGTCCGCCAGGATGCCATGTGGCCCATCCATCATCACTCTTCCCCCCAGCTCTTGTGCTGGATCCTCTCTTCTCTTTTAGCAAAAACAAGCAAACAAATAAATATTAAGCTTTTTTTTGCATATGAAGTTGCGCAATTTACTACTTGAAGGGAGGTAGAACTCACCATACTAAAGGGCTCAAAGTTCCAGTTTTGGTTATACCAGGAAACCCTGCCCCCACTGAGGACACAGGGAACTCAGTGCTAATTCATTAATGATTGCAGCAAGAGGTAAGGAAGGGAGCAGGGAATTAGGGGCAGAGGACAAGGAACTCAGAGTACACACTTTCTGCAGCTGGGTTCCAAGTACTCGTAAAGGAGAGAGTTCATGTTTTAAAGTCAGATAGACTAAGGGTTCAAGTTTTGGTTTTACTGCTACGTGATCTTGTATAAGTTTTACTTGATATATCTGAGCCTCTGTGTCTTTATTTGCAAAATAATAACAAAGAATATTGCTGAAAATTTTAAGAAATATAATGCACGTAAAATGGCTGGGAAATAGCTGCTTAATAAATATTCCCCTTCTTCTTCCCTCTGGGAAAATAAGATAAACAAGATTCCTATCTCTACAATAAGCTACTTTGCATATTTCTGTATACTTTTATATATTTACAACTCCTTTATGAAAGTATTTTTAATGTTGCTGCAAAAAAATCTGTAATTACTTTTAATAAAAACTTTAAGAAAAAATGTAATAAAATTATTTTTTTAATGGAAATTATGGATTAAAAGTTACCAAAGAGTATTCTACAGTAGCAAATTAAGTAAATTGTAATCTATGATTTCTGGGCTTATAGGGAAGAGGGTAAATTAGCTTTTGTGGGGTGCTGTACTAATGTGTGCCTGCCATTGTGTTGGTCACTTTACAACAAACTCATAATCTTTACAACAAATTCGTAAGAAAGTCATTTTACAGGTATAGAAATTGAGGCTAAGAAATGTTGACATTTCCCCAACATCACATAGTAGAAGTTCATCTAAATATGAGGCCCATACAAAAGCTACTTCCATGGCTCACTTGGATCATGATGCCAAGCAAAAACATGTTAGGGATGTCCAATGGTCAGGGAGGCACTGAGCAGTGAGAACTGATAGGCTGCCTGATCACAGCCACATAGACTCTGCCAGTAAGGACATAATGGGCCAATGTGGATGGATTTAGATACTTTATTACTCACAGCACAGCAATGGTAGAAGCTTCCTGTTTCTATCCTTCTCTTTACACCCCAGATCTCACAAGGGTGATGCAAAGCTTGGCACAGATGAATGCTATGCACAGAGTCGGTGCGACACAGCCGAGGAACCCTGAGCTTAGGAACCCCCGCTGTGTTACAGTAGGGCTTCTGGAAAACTGCCTGGAGAGGGGGGGAGGTGTTATCTTTACTGCCCGGCAATGTAAACAAATCTTTCTCAAGAAGAGGAGAAAGGTCTTTATCTTTATTATCCTAGACTATCTCCAGGGACGGAGACATTCTCCTTATCTTCACCATTCTGGAAAGTAAATAAATCTGAGGAAAGTGGCAGTTAATGCCTAGATGTGAAGAAATGTGAGGATTCATAGAGAATTGGCTCCCATTCCAAAAAAGTAATAGGATATTAATATACCACCTTTTTTTTTTTCTCCTTTCTTAAACAAATATCTACTACTTTATTCACTCAATCAAAGTCAATTCCCATATTGCTAAGTGACCCCTATGTGTGTAGGTAGACGTTCTGGTTGCTGTGCATAAAGCCATAAGTTAGGCAGATGCAGTCCTTACCTTGGTGGAGCTAACATTGTGATTTTAGCTCAAGGTAGTCTGCAGCTGTCTTTCTCAGTGGCCGCAATGGGGCTAACTCTAGACAATCACGTGTTTCTGTGCATCCTCTAAAACCTGGAATGGAGAATTTAACAATTCACAAAATCTCTTCAGGGAGGGAGTCACTTAACTATTAAAGGAGCCTCTATTTAGACTGTGAGTCCAAAAGTATCTGAGACAGGTCTCAATCAATTTAGAGAGTTTATTTTGCCAAAGTTAAGGACACACCCATGACACAGCCTCAGGAGGTCCTGACAACGTGCCCGAGGTGGTTGGGGTACAGATTGCTTTTATACATTTTAGGGAGACATGAGACATCAACCAATACATGAAAGATTTATATTGGTTCCATCTGGAAGGGCGACATGACTCCAGGAGTTGGGCTTTCAGGTCATTGGTAGATTTAAACTTTTTTTTTATTATTATTATATTTAAGTTCTGGTGTACATGTGCAGATCTTGCAGGATTGTTACATAGGTACACACATGCCGTGGTGGTTTGCTGCCTCCATCCCCCAATCACCTATATTAGGTATTTCTCCTAATGTTATCCCTCCCCAGTATCCCCACCCCCTGCTATCACTCCCCTAGGCCCCCACCTCCCAACAGACCCGTGTGTGATGTTCCCCTCCCTGTGTCCATGTGTTCTCATTGTTCAACACCCACTTATGAGTGAGAACATGTGGTGCTTGGTTTTCTGTTCTTGTGTCAGTTTGCTGAGAATCATGGTTTCCAGATTCATCCATGTCCCTGCAAAGGACATGCACTCATCCTTTTTTATGGCTGTACAGTATTCCATGGTGTATATGTGCCACATTTTCTTTATCCAGTCTATCCTTGATAGGCATTTGGGTTGGTTCCAAGTCTTTACTATTGTAAACAGTGCTGCAATGAACATACGTGTGCATGCGTCTTTATAACAGAACAATTTATAATACTTTGGGTATATACCTAGTAATGGGATTTCTGGGTCAAATGGTATTTCTAGTTCTAGGTCCTTGAAATTACTTAAAGCCTTCAGTTTTAGAACTTGAGGTTTTTTCCTCCCTTTTCAGAACATCTCAGATGGTGAGAGGTGTCATATTGAGCCTCAGTCATACTGCTCAAGACTGACTTTTTAAATAATATCCAGATTACAAAAGCAATTTTTTCAGTGTCTTTGTTTTTCCTTCTCTAAATATATATATTTTTTTATTTCAAAAATGTGCTATACTCAGTCTTTAAACTGGAAATGCAGAAAATGCTATTAGAAATAAACCATCCATAGTCTTCACAAACACAGTCATTGTTAACATTTTGTTATGTTTCCTTCCAGGCTTTTATTTATGTGTGTGTGTATATATATTTTTTACAACACTGTAAACATGCTACAAATGCAGTTTCTTACTCAGCTTTTTCCCAATAAATACTGCCATAAGCATTTTCCCGTGATATTACATAACCTTCATAAACATTCATTTTTACGGCTGGATGATATTCCAGTGAGAAGATGAATCTTAATTTATGTAGCTGTTCCCCTTAGGAAAACATTTAGGATATTTCCTACTACAAATAATTCATGTCAACTCTTTTTGCATAAAGCTAATTTTATAGTTAGCCTTGTTCTAAAATACAGTTTTAGATACAAAATAGTAATATAGCTAATGATAATGATCACTTTTTCAGCATTTACTATAAGAATTTTACTTGCATTAACCTTATTAACAGGCTTTCAAGGTAAATAATAATATCCCCATCTTGTACATGAGGAAACTGAGACTCAGACATTAATTTGCTTCAAGATGCAAAGCTAAGCAATAATTAAACCCAGATCCTTATTATTCCAAGATCCCTTCTCTTTGGTCCAGACAATATTGGTACTGTATCAGAGGACGTAAATTTTTTTTTTTTTGAGACAGAGTCTCGCCCTATTACCCAGGCTGGAGTGCAATGGCACGATCTCGGCTCACTGCAACCTCCGCCTCCCAAATTCAAAGATCCTGCTTAAGGATTTTGACGTACATTGTGCTCTAGTATTTTTGCCATGTTTTCCTCAATTTGGAGAGTTTTAATTTGGGGCATTTATGTTTGTGTGCACAATTGTTGGACCTAGAAAAGTTTTTAAAGTTTATATTGTCAAATGTCAGTCTTTTCCCTCTATTTAAAGCTTGGAGGGTTGGTGAACATCCACTACTTTTTTTCTATTTGAATTTGTTTATATTCAACTTTTATTCCATCAGGAATTCGGTCTACCATGTGGAAGATATAGAATTTAGTATGTAGAATGCAAATAAATTAATTTCTCTCTCAAGTTCCTAACCACAGAACCTAAATCCATTTATTACAGATATTCTCTTTCCCACTGAGAAATATTATATTCTTACATGTAGTAGAATATGTTCCTTTGCTTTCTTCTATTTATCTACTCACTCAGTTAGCAAATATTTATTCAGTGCCTACGCAGCCAGATACTGGTTTAAGTGTCTGGATACAGTCAAGGATGATGGCAGACTTAGTAAACAAATAATTAAATCAATATTTAATTATTGATTTAATAATTTCTTTCTTATTATACTTCAAGTTATGGGGTAAATGTGCAGAATGTGCAGGTTTGTTACATAGGTATACACTTGCCATGATGGTTTGCTGTACCCATCAACCCATCATCTACATTAGGTATTTCTCCTAATGCTATCCCTCCCCTAATCCCCCAGCCCCCAAGAGGCTCCAGTGTATGATGTTCCTCTCCCTGTGTCCATATGTTCTAAGATTAGTGTTCTCTCACTAATGAGTGAGAACATGTGGTGTCTGGTTTTCTGTTCTTATGTTAGTTTGCTGAGAATGATGGTTTCCACCGTCATCCACGTCCCTGCAAAGAACATGAACTCATTCTTTTTTATGGCTGCATAGTATTTTGGGGTGTATATGTGCCACATTTTCTTTATCCAGTCTATCATTGATGGGCTGTTTGGTTTGTTCCAAGTCTTTGTTATTGTGAACAGTGCTGCAATAAACATACATATGCATGTGTCTTTATAGCAGAATAATTTATAATCCTTTGGGTATATACCCAAATGGGATTTCTGTAATGGGATTCCTGGGTCATACAGTATTTCTAGTTCTAGATTCATGAGGAATCGTCACACTGTCTTCCACAATGGTTGAACTAATTAACACTCCCACCAACAGTGTAAAAGCGTTCCTATTTCTCCACATCCTTTCTAGCATCTGTTGTTTCCTGACCTTTTAATGATCGGTATCTCAATGTGGTTTTGATTTGCATTTATCTAATGACCAGTGATGATGAGCATTTTTTCATATGTTTGTTGGCTGCATAAATGTCTTCTTTTGAGAAGTATCTGTTCATATCTTTCACCCACTTTTTGTTGGTGTGGTTTGTTTTTTCTGGTAAATTTGTTTAAGTTCTTTGTAGATTCTGGATATTCGACCTTTGTCAGATGGATGTATCACAAAAATTTTCTCCCCTTCTGTAGGTTTTCTGTTCACTCTGATGATAGTTTCCTTTGCTATGTAGAAGCTCTTTAGTTTAATTAGATCCCATTTGTCTATTTTGGCTTTTGTTGCCATTGCTTTTGGTGTTTTAGTGATGAAGTCTTTGTCCATGCACTTGTCCTGAATGGCATTGCCTAGGTTTCCTTCTGGGGTTTTTATGGTTTTAGGTCTTACATATAAGTCTTTAATCCATCTTGAGTTAATTTTCGTATAAGGTGTGAGGAAGGGATCCAGTTTCAGCTTTCTGCATATGGCTAGCTACTTTTCCCAACACCATTTATTAAATAGGGCATCCTTTCCCCATTGCTTGCTTTTGTCAGGTTTGTCAAAGATCAGATGGTTGTAGATGTATGGTGTTATTTCTGAGGCCTATGTTCTGTTCCATTGGTCTATATCTCTGTTTGGTACCAGTACCATGCTGTTTTGGTTACTGTAGCCTTGTAGTATATTTTGAAGTCAGGTAGTATGATGCCTCCAGCTTTGTTCTTTTTGCTTAGGGTTATCTTGGCTATGTGGGCTCTTTTTTTGGTTCCATACAAAATTTAAAGTAATTTTTTCCAATTCTGTGAAGAAAGTCAATGGTAGCTTGACGGGGATAGCATTGAATCTATAAATT
>CAUYLG010044791.1:0-89326 GCA_963573385.1 Cacajao melanocephalus
GACAACAGATGCTGGAGAGGATGTGGAGACATAGGAATGCTTTTACACTGTTGGTGGGAGTGTAAATTAGTTCAACCATTGTGGAAGACAGTGTGGCGATTCCTCAAGGACCTAGAAACAGAAATTCCATTTGACCCGGCAATCCCATTACTGGGTATATACCCAAAGGACTATAAATCATTCTATTATAAAGACACATGCACATGTATGTTCATTGTGGCACTGTTTACAATAGCAAAGACTTGGAACCAACCCAAATGCCCATCAATGATAGACTGGATAAAGAAAATGTGCCACATATACACCATGGAATACTATGCAGCCATAAAAAACAATGAGTTCCTGTCCTTTGTAGGGACATGGATGAATCTGGAAACCATCATTCTCAGCAAACTGACACAAGAACAGAAAACCAAACACCGCATTTTCTCACTCATAGGCGGGTGTTGAACAATGAAAACACATGGGCACAGGGAGAGGAACATCACACACAGGGGTATGTTGGGGGGCAGGGGGCCAGCGGAGGGACAACGGGGTGGGGGGGGGCAGGGAGGTTGGGGAGGCAACGCCTTTAAGAAGCCAAATGGAAAACAAAAGAGCTAGAGCTCCTTCCTGGCCCTGAACCCAAAGCCCTCAGGGACTGGGCAGAGGGAAGATGTTGCTCTGCAGTGCGTGGAAGGAAAGGAGTATTCAGGATCTGATGGAGCCAGGCCTGTGAAGCAGTAGCTGGCTGAGGAGAGGCCAGGGGTGTTAGCATTTAAAAAATAGGTGTCTGAGGCCCAGCTAATGCCATAGGAATTCGCCCCAATTTTGCTCTAATGCTTAGAAGTTCTGATGGGAATTGCAAATGCCACATGCCACTTTTTTCTTTAATACTTATCCTTTTCAAAATTTTCTGGCAGGAGAGTGGACTATATTATACAGGCCAATCATTCCAATTAGATCTCTTATGAGGAATCACCAATTTATACCCGAGGAAAGTGGGGGTGGGGCACAGATAGGCAAGTGCAAAAGGTAGAGTGAGTAGGGGAGGAACACACACACACATCCCCACTACACGCACACACCTCCTCCCCTAGCCTTGCTTTTTCAACTCCTGGTAGTAGATTTCTATATTTTTATCTGAATGTGCAAGCTATGTGAATGTGTTAAGTCAACCAGGCAGAATGTTTGCCAGCCCCTCTCTTGAATATGTGCAGAGGATAGAGGAGCAACCACTTAAAATTTTCCCACTTCTATGGATAGGATGACATTAAGAATTCTACAGTGTGGCAGTTGTTGTAAAATAAGTTAAGAATAAGTAAGACACGAATGAGTAGCAGTCTATAAAAGTACTAAATAACAACCTAGGGAAGACATTTTTATAATCTTACAATGGGAAACACTTTCCATAGCATAATTTAAAAATATGAGATTGATCTATATATAGACAGATGCCCTGCTATATTGTCAAGTGTAAAAAAGCAAGGTGTAAAACAATATTTATAGTTTGATCCCCCTTTTTTTTTGAGATGGAATCTCACTCTGCCTTCCAGGCTGAAGTGCAGTGGTGTGATCTTGGCTCACTGCAACCTCCACCTCCCGGGTTCAAGCAATTCTCCTGCCTCAGCCTCCCAAGTGGCTGGGACTACAGGCGCACACCACCACACCCGGGTAATATTTTTTTATTATTATTTTTAGTAGAGATGGGGTTTTACCATGATGTCCAGGCTGGTCTCGAACTCCTAACCCCAGGTAACCTGCCCACCTCAGCCTCTCAAAGTGCTGGGATTACAGCCGTGAGCCACTGCGCCCGGCCTGATCCCTTATTTTAAACACTATACATGCATATGGGCATAGAAAATAATTGGGAAACACTGCTAATAGTGTTGATCTCTGTAAAGTGAAATTGGAAAGCACTTGGTTATAGGGGAAATCTCATGTTTTTTGTAATTATGTTAAATTTTTTACAGTGAGCAATTGTTATTTTTGTAACTCCATTTTTTTAAAAAAAGAAGGAAATAAATGGAAAAATAACTTTAGGTTTAGAAAGCTATTAGAAACTTAACAATATAAAAGAATGTTTTCTAAGTATGTAAAAAATATAAAAATCAAAGAGGAAAAACTTTAAACGTCTATATAATTAAAAACATAAACAAAAATCTAATCACGAATGGGAGGTTATTTACAAAGAAATAAGGTAACCAAAAAAATAAATAAATAAATAAATAAATAATATCCTTCAAGGGATCAGGAATAGCCAAAACAATCTTGAAAAAAAAAAACAGAGGACTCATATGTCCCGATCTCAAACATTACTACAAAGCTACAATAACCAAATCAATGTGATACTAATATAAGGATAGACTTATAGATCAATAGAATAGAATTGCGAGTCCAGAGAAAACCCTTGCATCTAAGGTAAATTATTTTTACCATGGTGCCAAGACAATTCAATGGAGAAAGAATAGTCTTTTCAACAAATTGTGAACCTTAAAATATACATACCCCTTGACTTGAGGATCTCTCCTACAGACATAATCAGAGATTTTTTGACAAAGGTTTATATGCAAAACATTATTAATTATAGCCCCAAATTGGAAGCAACCGATATGTCAAACAATAGCAGGATAATAAATTCTGATATATCCATAAATGGATATCCATATATCCATTATCCATAATGGATTTTTATTCATAAATCCATGAAATGGATAAAGCATATCAGTTATTAAAAATGGCACTCCTTGTAGTGATGGAACTGTTCTGTGTCTTGATTCTATCAATGCCAATATTCTGCTTGTGATATTGTACTATAGTTTTGCAAGATGTTACCATTGGGGGAAACTTGGTAAAAGATATACAAGATCTCTCTGCATTATTATTTTTTCTTGAGATGGAGTCTTGCTCTGTCACCCAGGCTGCAGTGCAGCGGCAGGATGTTGGCTCACTGCAGCCTCCACCTCCTAAATTCAAGCAATTCTGCTGCCTCCGCCCCTGAGTAGCTGGGATTACAGGCAAGCACCACCATGCCAGCTAATTTATGTATTTTTAGAAGAGACAGGGTTTTGCCATGTTGGCCAAGCTGGTCTTGAACTCCTGATCTAAGGTGATCCACCTGCCTTGCCCTCCCAAAGTGCTGGGATTACAGTGTGAGCCATTGCACCTGGTCTCTATGTATTATTTCTTACAGTTGCTTATGAATCTAGAATTATCTTTAAAAGTCTAATTTTTAAAATGAACTTATTGAAGGATTTTTAAGAACATGAGAAAATGATTATGACCTTATACTGATTTACTTATCTGCATGCAAGATGAATATGCAGTATAATTTCAACTACATGCCATCTATAAGGATTGAAAGAATGCTGGAAAAAACACTGAGTGTATGCGTAGATGAGAGCCAAATATGAGAGAGGGAGAGAAAGCCTGAGCTCACATGAGCTCCTTCTGTGTCATGCATAAAATTATTAATTAGGCAGTCATTGAAAATAATTACCTCTTCTCTGGAGCTTTGCTAGACTCCATGAGCCAAACACCTTATCTCATGCCCATTCATCCTACCTTTCTCATACTGCTTCTTATCATGTGTTGCAATTGTTTGCATGCCTATCATTCAGAAATATGCTGAGGCCCTTGATATCAGTAGAAATGTCTTATTAAGCACTGTCTTCCAAGTCTTCGCATATAGTAGGCCCTTGAAATGTGGGTTCCCTGAATGGGTCAGTAAAGTAACAATAAGTGAACATCAGTCTTAATTTTATTGCCGACCCTTACTGGGAAGAACACTAATCTTAGGGTTTTTCAGGTCTGAAGAAAAAGTCACATAGCTGTGACTCAGTCTTCAATTTGCATAGTACATTCAGATTCATCTACACTACTCTGAATGCAGTCTTTGTGGTCTTACAATGTAACTAACTCTTTTGGAAATAAGGCCCTTTGGTGTTATTTCATTAATACCCTTGGGTGAAGTCTAAGGATGAACCAGCCTTATACTAAATTCCTCTGTCTAATATGATATGGTAAAGTGTTACACCATTTGCCTAAATCTTACCACTCCTGAGTAGGACACAGCGAATTTGAGTAACAGGGAATACTCCTTCCTTCCTTCCTTCCTTCCTGCCTGCCTGCCTTCCTTCCTGCCTGCCTGCTGCCTTCCTGCCTGCATGCCTGCCTGCCTGCCTGCCTTCCCTCCCTCCTTCCTTCCTTCCTTCCTTTTTTTTTCTTTTTTCTTTTCTTTTTGTGACAGAGTCTTTCGTTTTTGTTTGAGACAAAGTCTTTCTCTGTCACTCAGGCTGGAGTACAGCGGCGCAATCTTGGTTCACTGCAGCCTCTACCTCCCGGGATCAAGCGATTCTCGTGCCTTAGCCTCCTGAGTAGGTGAGATTACAGTTGCACGCCACTATGCCTGCCTAATTTTTCTATTTTTTTTTTAGTAGAGATGGGGTTTCACCATGTTGGCCAGGCTGGTCTCAAACTCCTGTCCTCAAGTGATCTGCCCACCTTGACCTGGAATATTATTTCATTATAGTAAATTAGGCATAGGTTTTGAGAAAACATAATCTCTGAAATGCTGAAAGTGGAAGTAGGCAACAAAATTTAAAAATGTCCTTACTACCTTTGATTTTGAGAAGTTCTACCAAATTCAAGAAGTCTATTTATATTGTGAGGGGCCTACCAAATGAAAACAACTCATTTATGGAATAAGGATAACAGCAAACTCACAATTTGTATAAATTACTTATTATTACATAAAGGACTGTATCGAGTTTCACACATTAAGTTCTCTGCCATGTATGGAGGGGACATTGGTAGTTTTGCCTGCCTGGTTGGCGTCTATGTACTTCAATATTCCTATAAAGAATCTCCCTGTCCTATTCTAAATCCATGTGATACAGATGAGACTCCCAGCAAATCCTTGCTTCAAGGAGGTAGTCTAGGCCAAATAAATCAGTGTATTCTGTTCCCATGGCCACTGTGATAAGTTTGAAGCAATGATACACAATCCCAGAAATTTCTGTAAAAAATGAAAGGTAGAAATTATCTTCACTGAATTGTTAGTTACAAAGATGAGGTAAGCATGGGGCTGCAAAGACAGGCTGCCTTAAAATGAAACCATTATGATGAAAACAGGGGTGATATGTATAAAGAGACAGATTCCTAATGATATTATTTGAATATCTGGATCTAGCCATGACTGAAGAAATATCTACCCACTAGATTTTTCAGTTACATAGACCAATAAATTTTCTTTTGTGCTTAAACTAGCTTACAGTTGGGGTTCTATCATTTGCAACTAAAATAATCCCGACTAATAAATTATGACTAATACATTATAATCTAACTCCAGATTGGCATCATGGAGCCTTCTTAGATGTATGTAAAAATCCTGAAAAGTATGTTAAATGCAAGGGAGTCACTTTGACACCCTTAGCTAAGTAAGCCCAAAGAGATTGATCAATGAAGTGACCTGAATCCAGGCCCTGACATTGACTTAATGTTTACCTCTTCTCAGGAAATTCCTCAGAAATTGTATTCTTATTTGTTTACATTTATAAATCTTCAATGTATTGCCATTTTAAAGGCCAAAACTTTCCTTTCCAAAGAAAACATTGTTTCAGAGGTAAATATGATTTCTGTTGTGTTTTAAAAGAAGTAGCTCCTTTAAAACTTGCTCTGGGCCAGACGTGGTGGCTCATGCCAGTAATCCCAGCACTTTGGAAGGCTAAAGTAGGAGGATCACTTGAGCCCAGAAGTTCAAGATCAGCCTGAGCAACAAAGGGAGACCACGTTTCTATAAAAAATACAAAAATTAGCTGGGTGTGGTGGTGCATGCCTGTAGTCCCAGCTACTCTGGGGTCTGAAGTGGGAGGCTCACCTGAGCCCAGTTGGAGGTCAGGGATCCAGGCTGCAGTGAGCCAATGATTGTGCCACTGCACTCTAGCCTTGGTAACAAAGCGAGACCCTTTCTCAAAATAAAATTAAAAATAAAAATCCTTGCTCTGTGCTGATGGCCAAAGGCTGTGTAAAAGGTTTAAGAATATTTCCAATGCAATTATATTTGTAGTAGAGCAAACAACTGCCTCTGTAAATGTCGGCAGTCCTTTTATGAAATGCTTTGAGTGCTTGCTCAAACGACGAGGATATATTGGAAATGTAAATGTTAACTGCTTGGGGCAAAATTAGAGTCAGTAGTAGGAGTCTGGAATCATAACTTCCCAACTCTTTAATTTTTAGTTAGAACTGCCTCTTTCCACATTAGGCATGACGAGTTTAGGCTCAAACAATGAAATGCAAATAGTCTGTTTCCAGGTGACTTCCTGTGCCACCCAATCAAATATTTACTGAGGTGAATTGGAACTCAAGACTGCCATCTGAAAAGATGACCAAGTTAAACAGCTTGACCTAACAAAACTAGTTTTACCAGACTGATTATATAGATTACATGAAGATAAAAGTATAGGTAATAGACTCACGCTAAGCTCCATAATTGTACATATGACCTGGTTATTTCTCCAAAAAATATATTTTTAGGCAATCATGACCAATAAGAAATGTACAAAGAGGACTTAGTTTGTACGACAAGTTGTTTCGTTCATATAAGGACAAATTTAAAGACTCAAGTCTTTATAAGATGAGCAGTTTACCATCTTAATTTGATATACAGTTGCTGTTACTACTAATTACAAAATAATAATTATACCATTTTCATTTGCATAATGTTTGCAAGCACGTTTTTAGTTTTTGTTTTTTTTAATGATTGCTTTTGAAATGCATCTTTTAAAATTATTATATTTTCAGTTCTCAGATACATGTGCAGAACGTGCAGGTTTGTTACATAGGTGTACACATGTCATGGTGGTTTGATGCCTCCATCAACCCATCATCTACATTAGGTATTTCTCCTAATGCTATCCCTCCCCTAGCCCCTGATATCCCAATAGGCCCTGATGTGTGATGTTCCCCTCCCTGCGTTCGTGTGTTCTCACTGTTCAACTCTCACTAATGAGTGAAAACATGCAGTGTTTGGTTTTCTGTTCCTGTGTTAATTTGCTGAGAATTATGTTTTCCAGATTCATCCATGTCCCTGCAAAGGACATGAACTCATCCTTTTTTATGGTTGCATAATATTCCATGGTGTATATGTGCCACATTTTTTTATCTAGTCTATCATTGATGGGCATTTGGGTTTAACTTTGCTATTGTGAATAGTGCTGCAATAAACATACATGCACATGTGTTTTTATGGCAGAATGATTTATAATCCTTTGGGTATATACCCAGTAATGAGATTGCTGGGTCAAATGGTATTTCTAGTTCTAGATCCTTGAGGAATCAACACACTGTCTTCCATAATGGTTGAACTAATTTACACTCTCACCAACAGTGTAAAAGCAATTCTATTTCTCCATATCCTCTCCAGCATCTGTTGTTTCCTGACTTTTTAATGATCATCATTCTAACTGGTATGAGATGATATCTTATTGTGGTTTTGATTTGCATTTCTCTAACAAGCAGTGATGATGACATTTTTCTCATAGGTTTGTTGCCCACATAAATGTCTTTTTTTGAGAAGTGTCTGTTCATATTCTTTGCCCACTTTTTGATGGGGTTGTTTTTTTCTTGTAAATTTGTTTAAGCTCCTTGTAGATTCTGGATATTAGCCCTTCATCAGATGGGTAGATTGCAAAAATTTTCTCGCATTCTGTAGGTTGCCTGTTTACCCTGATGATAGTTTCTTCCACTGCGCAGAAGCTCTTTAGTTTAATTAGATCCCACTTGTCAATTTTGGTTTTTGTTGCCATTGCTTTTGGTGTTTTCATCATAAAGTCTTTGCCCATGCCTACGGCCAGAATGGTATTGCCTAGGTTTCCTTCTAGGGTTTTTATGGTTTTAGGTTTTATGTTTAAATCCTTAATCCATTATGAGTTAATTTTTGTATAAGGTGTAAGGAAGGGGTCCAGTTTCAGTTTTCTGCATATGGCTAGCTGGTTGTCCCAACACCATTTATTAAATAGGGAATCCTTTCCCCATTGCTTGTTTTTGTCAGGTTTGTCAAAGATCAGATGGTTGTAGATGTGTGGTGTTATTTCTGAGCCCTCTGTTCTGTTCCATTGGTCTATATATCTGTTTTGATACCAATACCATGCTGTTTTGGTTACTGTAGCCTGTAGTATAGTTTGAAATCAGGTAGCGTGATGCCTCCAGCTTTGTTCTTTTTGCTTGGGACTGTCTTGGCTATGAGAGCTCTTTTTTGGTTCCATATGAAATTTAAATTAGTTTTTTCTAATTATGTGAAGAAAGTCAATGGTAGGCAAGCACTTTTTCATCTGTCATCTCATTTGATCCTCCCAACACACATACAAGGAAGGTCCAGTTTATTTATTCCCACTTTCCAGGTGAGGAAACTGAGGTTTTGAGGAGCTGAGTTACCTAAGTTTGCACTGGATAGTCCAAAGCATAACTAGAACTAGACTATAAGTTAGCTGACTCTAATCCTAGCATTTCTGAAGGGAAAACAACCATAACAATGAATTATAATTTTGCAGATCTGCAGCATGATAATATTACACCAGACCAAAATTCTATAATTCTCAGTCTTCCTCTGTCTTAAATGAATCTTAGTGCTATAAAGCTATAAAGTCTAGTCTCCCAATTCATAAAGAGATTCACCTCTTAGCAATTACTATATCAATTTTAAAGATTCCAGCATTCTAGAATACGATATATTCCAGAATACTACATATTGAGATAGAATGCACATCCCATACAATTCTCCCATTTAAAGTTTACAATTCAATGTTTTTTTTTTTTTTTTTTTTTTGTGGGGGGATGGAGTCTCCCTCTGTCACCCAGACTGGAGTGCAGTGGCACAATCTCAGCTCACTGCAACCTCTGCCTCCCCAGTTCAAGTGATTCTCCTGCCTCAGCCTCCTATGTAGCTGGGACTACAGGCAGGTGACACCACAGCCCGCTAATTTTTGTATTTTTAGTAGAAACAGGGTTTCACCATGTTGGCCAGCTGGTCTCGAACTCCTGAACTCAGGTGATACACCTGCCTTGGCCTCCCAAAGTGCTGGGATTACAAGCGTGAGTCACTGCACTGGCCAATTCAATGGTTTTAATATATTCACGGAGATGTACAACCACAACAATCTAATTTTAGAATGTCTCATCATTCCCAAAAGAAACCTGTACCCTTTACCTGTCACTTCCTAAACCCCCACATCACCACCAGCCCTAGGAAACCACTAATGTATTTTATGTCTCAATGTATCTACATAGTCTGGACAATTCACATAAATGGAATCCTGCAACATGTAGCTTTTGTATTTGGATTCTGTTTCTTAGCATGTTCTACAGGTTTAACCTTGCTATAACATGTATCAGTATTTCATTCCTTTTTAAGGCTGAATAATACTTCCTTGTATGGCTAGACCACATTTTCTTTATGCATTCATCAGTTGATACCATGTTTTTTAAATACAGAACATTGATACCCTGATATTTTTTAAATAAAAAAAATAAAATGGGGACATGTAATGGCGGATGATGAGAGGAGAGGAATAGGTACTGGGAGATTCTTAGCCCCAATTTCCAATGTTTTCCCTTTAACCTGACCACTTCCTTTTTTTTCTGGTTTAGGTTCCTTCTGCTTCCCTCCTCCTTTTCTATCCAATCCAGATTTCTTTTCTTAGGAGAGCCGACCCCTCCTTTGACAACTTGTTCTACCCAGAATCTTCATTTTCAATCATCCTATCTGGAGGCACTCAAGCCAGAAGGACAGAACAGACTTATCTGAGCCTCCCCCGGAAGGAATAGCACATTACAATACTGGAAAGATGATAACCATATCTCCATTTTAACAGAATACTGATATTTTGGCATGAATTGAAATACCCTTGTAGGTGGAGGAGAGTTTCACCATCAACTTGAAATACCCTTATAGCTGGAGGACAGTATCACTACCACTACTGATATTCCAAGCAAGCCATGGATCCATGGGCCTTGGGGGTCAGCTGAAACCCAGAGGTCTATAGCATTTGGGCTAAATCTGAGTCACTGGCTCTGTGGCTGTTGCTATTGCAGATCCCTCCAGGCCACTGTGGTTCTTCAGGATGCAAAGAAAGACACTCCCTTACCTTCCCCTCAATGTTTAAGGCTGTTTCATGCAATAACTAGTCTGTGTAGTTTGAAATAGCAGATGAAACACAATATTTCCACTATTTTGGGGAGGTCAAAAGTAGATAAAGTCATGAGTAAATGTTGTGGGAACACCAGCTTAGGGTGAGGTGGGAGATAGGTTCACAGAAAGGAATATGGACCAAAGGGAAGCCTTGTGATTTGGAGACACCAGGTGCTGTGAAGGGTAGGAGTGAGGCTCATGCCTAGAAACAGTGACATTCATTAAAAGACTCTAATGTGGGAAAAGTCCTTTCTGCCTCCCCAGATCCACCCATTATAGAAGAACAGCACCCACACATAGCACATCCCCTCCTTGCAAGGGAGTAGAGACTTCTCTGGGGAAACTGAAGGCCCTCTGGAAGGAAAAGCTTCTCAATCCGGTATTTAGGGGTTTCCCATTATAAGATTCTATACCTCCTCTTGCTCACCCTAAAGCAATGATTTCCAGTTGGCAATCCTCTCCTATAAACTCCCTCATCAGTTTTTCTGAATTTCACCTTTAAATATGAACAGGCAGGCTAAGATCACCAAGTGTTTGAGGTAAGTCACTGTGATGGTTACTTTTATGTGTCAACTTGGCAACTTGGCTAGGCTATAATTAATCAAGTATCAACTCCTGCCTGAGAATTTCCAGCCTGCTGGCCTGCTTCATATATTTCAAATTTGCCTAGCCAGCACTCCATGATCCTGAAAATCATTTTCTTGAAATAATCACCTACCTATTACACAAACACCCTCTCTGTCTCTATCTTTCTCTGCCTCTGTGTGTCTCACTCTGTCGATAGATTATATATGCACGTATATAATATACAACTTAAAAATACACATATAATACACAAATGTAAAGCACACACATAAATATACAAATTTTACTAGTTCTTGTTTCTCGGGTAGAACCCCAACAGACACAAGTCACCACATGCAACATGCAAAAGGAGACTAAGGCAAACAGTGAAAATGATTTGGGTCCTGCCTGCTTTGTCAAACTTAACCTTGTACAGTTTGCTCCAGCCACACTAGCCTTCTTAGTGTTCCTGGAACACAGAGTGCTTGTTCTTTTCTCAGAGCCCATCACCCCTGGGGCTGCCTCCCACTTCAATGGTTTACCTGGCCTGCTATCCAGATTGTATTCAGGTCTCTGTTCAAGTACTATCAGAGCAGAGACATGGTCCCGGACCACTGCTTAAAGCAGATATCCCCCATATGCTCCATCCACTGAATTTCATTCATTCATAGCAATGACAACTTCTTTAAATAATATTTTTATTTGTATAATTACTAGTTTCTTCTCTGACAAGAAAAAAATCTCCACAACAGGAACCTTTTGTGTCTTTTTTCCTTTCATGTCACACAGGAAATGTGCCAATGTTGTAACAAGTTTTGAGGGAGGCACATCTCACATATGCACATGAAAACCCGATCATCACGCTTATGAACTGAAAAAGGATCTTTCTGTGTCTTGTTCACTATTGTGTCACCATCATCTAACAGTGCCTAGTCCTTTAACAGTTGAAGCGATGATATATGGACGGAATGATAAATGAAAAAAATATTTGAAAGAAATAGACATAGTTCAGGGAACAGTGAATTTTAAAAACAATGCTAATTGGTTACACACTGAAAGATTCAAATCATTATTATAACATAAACAGTAACAGAATGCTGTGAACTAAGAACAATTGGAGAAAAAGAAAGAGAGCTTTTAGATCTGAAAAAGATTGGTGAAACTTTAAAACTTCCACAGAAGAGTCCATTTTAAGCTACCAACACAATGTCACTGAATGCAAAGTTGGGAAGGGAAGTGCTGAGTTGGCCCTGACTAGCTGGTTTGAGCCAATATCAGCACAACACTGACAGGTTCAGATAGTTGATGTGGTAGACACTGTAAAGTGCCCTTCAGATCCTCCTTCAAGAATGAAGGACTTATTACCCCGTATGTTGAGAATGCTACCAGATAAGTCCTTGGCTGTCAGCCTTATTCAGGGATTGCCTCAGCTGAAAAGAGCTACCTAGCCCAAGGTCGTAGCCCCTTCCAAAGGCATCCCACATTAAATGACTGAACAACTTGGGGTATCAGGGGCCAGCTGTCTGGTCCCAAATGGGGACCACTCTAGCAAATTATCTAATCTTCAGAACTTCTTGTAAGGTTGCTTGAGGCTTCTGTCACGAAGCCTTCTTCTTTCACTTCCCTACTCTTCTGCATATGTTAATCCCAGTAATGTGCCTTAATACACTTCCTGTATCTATTTTCTCTTCTAAGTCATGAATTGAAGTCATTAGATGATAGTGATCAGGAGGAGAAAGAGGAGTGAGTGTAGGAAATTTGAGGAAAGAAGGGAAGGGTGAAATTGTTATTTTAGAATGAGAAATTGAGTTTCCAGCAAAGTATAGTGGAACTGTCTCAGTGTTGAGTGAGAAAAAAAGATAAGAGACATGAAGAATCAATTCAGGAGGTCCAATAGCCCACAGGAGTCCAAAAGAAAAAAAGAGCAGAGAAAATTGGAAAGAACAGGCCAGGTGCAGTGGCTGACGCCTGTAATCTCAGCAGTTTGGTAGGCTGAGGTGGGCAGATCACCTGAGGTTAGGAGTTGAAGACCAGCCTAGCCAACATGGTGAAACCCCATCTCTACAAAAATACAAAACTTAGCCAGGCATCATGGCGGGTGCCTGTAATCCCAGATGACACCATTGCACTCCAGCTTGGGCAACAGAGCAAGATTCTGTCTCAAAAAAAAAAAAAAAAAAAAAAGAAAAATGGGGAAGGATATTTTAAAGAAATAATACAAGAAATAGAAAAAAGTTCTTTTCTGGAACTGAAGAACATGAATATATGTATTAAAAGGGCCTATCAAATGCAAAATTATTCAGAATAACTGCACTGGTATACATCCTTATGAATTTTAAAGGATACCACAGACATGAAAGAGAACTTAAATATTTATAGATGGAAAGAAGTAAATCTCTTATGAAGTATCAATAGGCACAGGGAAAGCTTTTGATAAGTTCCAATATTCCTTCATGATAAAAACCCCTCAACAGACTAGGCATCAAAAAAATACATCAAAATAATAAGAGCTTTCTATGACAAACCCACAGTAAACATCATATCGAATGGGCAAAATTGGGAACCATTCACCTTGAGAACCAGAACAAGACAAGGATGCCCTCTCTCACCACTCCTATTCAACACAGTACTGGAAGTCCTAGCCAGAGCAATCAGGCAAGAGAAAGAAATAAAAAGCATCCACGTATGAAAAGAAGTCACACAATCTCCTTCCCTCTCTTCCTTGATGATATGAATCTATACTTAGAAAATTTTAAAGACGCTGCCAAAAGGCTCCTAGAAATGATAAACAACTTAAGTAAAGTTGCAAGACACAAGGTTAATATACAAAAATCAGTACCATTTCTACACATCAACAACATCCAGACTGAGAGTGAAATCAAGAACACAGTCCCCAAAATCTCACAAATCACCACTAAGGAAGTTACTCATGTAACCAAACACCACCTGTTCCACAATAACCTATGGAAATGAAAAATTACAAAAAAATAAAGAACACAATCCCACATACAATAGCCACAAAGAAAATGAAATACCTTAAAATACAACAAACCAAGGAGTTGAAAAGTCTCTACAAGGGGAACTACAAACCACTGCTGAAAAAAATCAGAAATGACAAAAACAAATGGTAGTCCATGTTCACGGATGGGAAGAATCAATATCATAAAAATGGCCATACTGCTCAAAGCAATTTACAGATTCAATGCTATTCCTATCAAACTGTTAATGGCATTCTTCACAGAATTAGAAAAAAAAAAAAACTATTCTAAAATTCATATGGAACCAAAAAAGAGCCCAAATAACTAAAGCAATTCAAAGCAAAAAGAACAAAGATGGAGGCATCACACTACCCAACTTCAAACTATACTATAAAGTCACAGTAAACAAAACAGCTTGGGTGGCCAGGTGCAGTGGCTCACACCTATAATCCCAGCACTTTGGGAGGCTGAGGTGAGCAGATGACCTGAAGTCGGGAGTTTGAGACCAGCCTAGCCAACATGGTGAAAACCCATCTCTAAATATACAAAATAAAATATTTTTGTAAAAAATACAAAAATAATGCAGGCATGGTGGCAGGCACCTGTAATTCCAGCTACTGGGGAGGCTGAGGCAGGAGAATCACTTGAACCCAGAGGGCAGAGGTTGTGGTGAGCCGAGATCATGCCATTGCACTCCAGCCTGGGTAACAGAGTGAGACTCAGTCTTAAAAACAAAACAAAAAACCAAAAAATAAAAACAGCTTGGTACTAGTACAAAAACAGATATATAGACCAATGAAACAGAATAGAGAACTCAGAAATAAAGCTACACATCTACAACCATCTGATCTTTGACAAGGCCAACCAAAACAAGCAATGGGTAAACAATTCCATATTCAGTAAATTGTGCTGAGATAACTGGCTAGCCATATGCAGAAGTTTGAAGCTGGAACCCTACCTTTCTCCATATGCAAAAGTTAACTAAAAATGGATTAAAGATTTTAATGTAAGATCTCAAACAACAGAAATCCTGCAAGAAAACCTAGGAAATACTCTTTTCGACATTGGCCTTGGCAAAGAATTTTTGGCTAAGACCCTAAAAACAATTACAACAAAACCAAAATTAGACAAGTGGGACCTCATTAAACTAAAGAGCTTCTTTACAGCAAAAGAAACAATCAGCAGAGCAAACAGACGACCAACAGAATGAGAGAAGATATTTGCAAACTATGTATCTGACAAAGCCCGAATATTCAGAATCTATAGAGAAATTAAATCAACAACTAAAAATCAAATAACACCATGAAAAAGTGGGCAAATGACATGAACAGACACTTTTTGAAAGAAGACATGGAAGGCCAAGCACGGTGGCTCACGCCTGTAATCCCAGCACTCTGTGAGGCTGAGGTGGGCGGATCACCTGAGGTTGGGAGTTCAAGACCAGCCTGACCAACATGGGGAAACCCCGTCTCTGCTAAAAATACAAAAATTATCTGGGTGTAGTGGTGCATGCCTGTAATCCCAGCTACTCAGGAGACTGAGGCAGGAGAATTGCTTGAACCCAGGAGGCAGAGGTTGCAGTGAGACAAGATCATGCCATTGCACTCCAGCCTGGGCAACAAGAGTGAAACTCCGTCTCCAAAAAAAAGAAGACATACAAGTGGCCAACAAACATATGAAACAATACTCAGCATCTCTAATCATCGGAGAATGCAAATCAAAACCACAATGAGATACCATCTGACACCAGTCAGAATGGCTACTATTAAAAAGTCAAAAAACAACAGATTCCGGCTGGCAATGCAGCAGAGAAAAGTGAACACTTATGCACTGTTGGTGGAAATGTAGATTAGTCCAGCCACTGTGGAAAGAAGTCTGTAGATTTCTGAAAGAACTTAAAACAGATCTACCACTGGACCCAGCAATCCCATTACTGGGTATGTACCCAAAAGAAATTATTCTGCCAAAATGACACTTGCACTTGTATGTTCATCACTGCACTGTTCACAATAGCAAAGATATGGAATCAACCCAAGTGCCCATCGATGGTAGATTAGATAAAGAAATGTGCTACATATACACTATGGAATACTAGGCAGTCATGCGAAAGAATGAAATCATGTTTTTGCAGCAACATGCATGGAGCTGGAGGCCATAATTCTAAGCAAGTTAATGCAGGAACAGAAAACCAAATATCACATGTTCTCACTTATAAATGGGAGCTAAGAATTGAGCACACATGGATATTAATGTGGGAACAAGAGACATTGTGGCCTACTAGAGGGTGCAGGGAGGTTGGGAGGGTTAAAAAGAAAACACCTATTGGGTACTATATGCTCACTACTACGGTGACAGGATCTGTACTTTAAACCCCAGCATCATATAATATTCCTGTATAACAAATATGCACATGTACCCCCTTATCTAAAATTAAAGTTGAAACAAAAAGAAACAAAACAACATTGAACTTCTCAGTAGCAACACTGGATGCTAGAAACTAACAGAAAAATTTGTACAAAATCCAGGGGGGAGAAAGATTTTTCAGCTTGGAATTTTATACTGCGTCAGACTCTCAAACAAAGATGAAGGTTGTCTAAGACATTTTCAGACATAATAATAATTAATAATAATAAAAGTTTATAACCCATATACTTTTTAAAGAAGTTAGTAGAGAATGTATTCACCACAAAAAATGATGAAGAAAATCAGTGAAGAGCAAGACAATGAATCTAGGAAATAATGATCCAATATAGGAGCACAGACAAAGGAAATTTCAGAAAGAGATGTGCAGCTAGCCTGGAGAGCAACCAGCTCAGGTGGAAAGAGGAGGATAGAGGGCTCTGGGAGGGAGCTGCTCCCATCCCTTTCTACCTCTTTGTCACCAAGTTTGGTGAGTTTTCATTAGGATCTTTTTGGTTTCCTCAAGCAGCTTTCAATAACTTTGCATATCAGAGAAAAAAAAGGTTGGAGTTTCCAACCCTTTCATTCCGAGAAGACCTCTAGGTTCTTCATATAAACAATCCCATTTCTTCCCCAGAAACTTTCTACCTCCACAAATAAATACTGTAGAGCAAGAACAAAATATGATTTTGCCTCACTAGAGACCCTGCTCAAAAAATGTGAGAAACCACCATATTCTTTTGGAAGATTGCCCTCAAGACCTTCCATTTTTCTTTGCTCTCCAAGTCTACATTCCCCCGGCTACCTTCTGGGGACCAAGGTAGTTTTTCTTGGTCTGGAAAATTTCTGCACTTAAAAATAACTAGACTCAAATAATGGAAAGGTATTTTATCCACTGAAAATAAATAATCTGTTGTCCAAATTTATAAACAAATCATGTGCAAGTTCACAAGGCAATTTCTCAAGACCTAATCACTATAGGGCTCAGAGACTAAGGCCCATAGATTCCATAGGAACCTCATCGAGGTACAACCATCCCATGAAGCCCAGCTGCAAACCAGATTTGTTATACTAATAGTTCCAGGTTTACTGTGGTGAGGTTCTAATCCAGAACTGAGAAAATTCCCACCTGTCTTTTCTTAGGAATCTTAATTATTTTAGAAGAAACCTGAACAGTAGACCTTTGTCTACTGTCAGAGAAACCTAAAGCAGGTTATTGCAGTCTATATGTACGGATACACCTTTACAAGAACTGCACTGTGTCCTGCAAATCATTGATCCTAGAAATGGGGGATTCTGGGGCAAAGGGGAAACTACGGCAAGAATGAAAATGACTGGCTATGGGGGATGCTATCTATAAAAATATTCCAAGACTGACCCACTCATTACCCCAATCCATTTCTTTTTCTTTTTCTTTTTTTTTTTTTTGCCCCAATCCATTTCTTGTATTAGTCTAATGTAAAGAAATCCTTACCACAAATGTTTGTCCTTAAGACTGTCGCTGCTCATTCTGTTTCCTCAGCCAAAAGAATGTACAATTCTCTCTGCTTGCTCCAAGAACAAAAGCCTTCTTGCTCTCAACTACAAATTAAACATGAAAAAAAGTTTCAAAGCCAATCTGATATCAGCAACTAAAAGTGTAGAGAAGCCTTGACTTCAAGTAGAACCCAGAAACAAAATTATAAATCATACACTGTATCACAGTAGAGGAAGGAGACCTATTTTTTTTATTTACAAGGACAAGTCTGAGAAAACAGAACGCCCACTCAAAAGTTAGCCTGACGGCTTGAAAGCAAAATACTTTTGCACAAAAGGCAGAAGAAGCTGAGCATATCTTTTTTTTTCTTTTTACATTACAAATAAAAACTGTATGTTGTACAGTATGATTTTTGATGCATGTATACATCCTGAAATGGCTAAGTCAAGCTAATTAATACTTTCTTTACCTCACATATGTATCCTTTTAGTGGTAGGAACATGTAAAATCTACTTTATAGCAGTTTTCAAGTATGCAATATATTGTTATTAACTATAGTCATCATGATGTACAATAGATCTCTTGGCCAGGCTCAGTGACTCATGCCTGTAATCCCAATGCTTTGGGAGGCCGAGGCAGGTGGATCACTTCAGGACAGGAGTTTGAGACCAGCCTGGTCAACATGGTGAAACCTCATCTCTTCTAAAAATACTAAAATTAGCCAGGTGTGGTGGTGGACACCTGTAATACCAGCTACTCAGGAGGCTGAAGCAGGAGAATCACTTGAACCCAAGAGACAGAGGTTGCAGTGAGCTGAGATCACACCACTGCACTCCAGCCTGGGCAATAAAGAGAGGCTCCACCTTAAAATATATATATACATATAAATAAAAATGAGAAAAAATTAAACAATAGATCTCTTGAACTTGTCCTCCTATCTACCTGTAATAATGTATCCTTTGACCAACATCTCCCAAAATCCTGCCTCATTATTTGGAAACCACCATTCTACTTTCTGCTTCTATGAGTTTGACTTTTTAAGATTCCCCCTATGAGTGATATCATGCAGTATTTGTCTTTCTGTGTCTGGATTATTCCACTTAGTATCATGTCCTCTAGGTTCATCTATATTGTCACAAATGACAGAATTTCATTCTTTTTTAAAGGCTGAATAGTATTCCACTGTATATGGTTCTTGAGGTTGCTTCCATATTTTGGCTATTGTGAATAGTGCTGCAATGAACATGGAGGTGCAGATATGTCTTTGACAAACTGATTTCCTTTTCTTTGGATATATACCCAGTAGTGGTATTGCTGGATCACATGATAATTGATCATATGACCATAAATGCCTGGATTTTTTTTCTGGGCCAGAACATCCATACTGTTCTCCATAGTGGCTATACTAATTTATACTTCCACCAACAAGGGCTCCCTTTTCTTCACATCCTCACAAGCACTTGTTATTTTGCGTTTTTAATAACTGCTACCCTAATAGGTACAAAGTGTTATCTAAATGTGGTTTAAATTTGCATTTTTGTGATGATTAGTGATGTTGAACATTTTGTCATATATTGGTTGGCCATTTGTATGTCTTCTTTTTAAGAAATGTCTACTCAGTTCCTTTGATTATTTTTAATTGGGTTTATTATTTATTTTTGCTATTGAGTTCTTTATATACCTTGGGTATTAACCCCTTATCAGATGTATAGTTTGTAAATATTTTTCCCATTGCATAAATTGTCTCTTGACTCACTTGTTTTCTTTGATGGGCAGAAAACTTTTTAGTCTAATGCTATCCCATTTGTCTATATTTCCTTTTGTTGCCTGTGCTTTTGGGGTCATATCCAAAAAATCTCTGCCTAGACTAATGTCAAGAAACTTTTCTTCTATGTTATTTATTTATTTTGAATTGACACATAGTAAAAATACATTTATGGAGTGCAGTGTGATGTTTTAATACATGTATACATTGTATAATGATCAAATCAGGGTATTTAGCATACCCATGACCTCATATATTTGTCATATCTTTGTGGTAAAAGCATTCAGTTTGAGGCCTTACCTTTAAGCTTTTGATCCATTTTGAGTTCATTTTTGCACATGGTGTGAGATGTGTCTAATTTCATTCTTTTGCATTTGTATATCCAGTTTTCCCAACACTATTTATTCATGAGACTGTCTTTTCTCCACTGTGTGTTTTGGGCAGCTTTTTTGAAGATCAGTTGACCATAAATGCCTGGATTTATTTCTAGGCCAGAAGATTTTTAAGGTATGTCCCAAACTTAATATATGTAGATAAAGGTGAATATATATATATGTGTGTGTGTGTTTGTGTGTATATATATATAAAGAAAAGCTTATTAAAATAGTATCCTTACTTAGTTCTTTTTTGCTTGTTATCTATATAATTGGAAATGGACATGCATTTAATTTATAACAAGAAAATATAACACATATTTTTAAAAGATACCTTTTAAAAGTGATCCTTTTAAAACTTAAGTGAGATCATGCCACTCTTCTGTTCATAATAGTCCAGACTTCTCTTTTTTTTTTTTTTTTGAGATGGAGTTTTGTTCTTGTTGCCCAGGCTGGAGTGCATCAATGGCGTGATCTCAGCTCACTGCAACTTCCACCCCCCGGGTTCAAGAGATTCTTCTGTCTCAGCCTCCCGAGTAGCTGGGATTACAGGTGCCTGCCATCGTGCCCAGTTAATTTTTGTAATTTTAGTAGAGACAAGCTTTCACCATCTTGGCCAGGCTGGTGTTGAACTCATGACTTCGTGATCCACCCGCCTCAGCCTCCCGAAGTGCTGGGATTACAGATGTGAGCCACCAAACCCGGCCAATATTCCAGACTTTTATTGGAATTCAGAATAAAATCTATGTCCTTGTCGTAGCCTACACAGCTCTACATGATCTCATCCTTCTGCACCTAATTTCAACTCCTACCAATCTCCCTCCATTTTAGTCATAGTGGGCAGTACCTCCAATATGCCATGATCTCGGGGTATCTGCACTTGCTGTTCACACAGTCTGGATTCCCCTTCATCCATATATATGAATGGCTGTTGAGATTCACTCAGGGAGGCTGGGAAAATACTCAAAAAATATTTTAAAAAGTTATAAAATTATAGTCTCAAACCTTTTAAAAAGCCAAAAAGTTTAATAAAACAAGCTAAAGGCAGCCAGTTCTTACATTAAAACTTTAAGTCATAGGGTAAAAATTGAAATAAAAGCTTCCCCAGTTAAGTCTGTTTACCCCACATTCCTTTATCCCTACTCTAATTTGTTTACTCATGTAAACTTTATGCTAAATAGCCCTCTCAAAAAAAGGTAAAAAAAAAAATTACCCATTAATGGTGTTTATTCTAAAGCCCCAAACCAAAACCTTTTATCATTCATAAAACCAATCTTTTAACCATATTAATTATCCACAAACATGTTAACTTAAAACTTCTATTATTAAATCGATACTAAATTAAAAAAAAAAGTTATGGTCAGTTAGGGGCAATCACCCTCTAAAAGCAGCTAACAACCTCCCTAGCCCACTCAAATTCACTATACTCTGGTGTATAAAAGTGTATTTCATTCATCCGTCGCTGTGTCACGGTCTACAAAACAAACCTCCACAGGCGGTAATAAATGTTTCAGGTGGTCTCGGGGTCTCTGCATTTGCTGTTCACATGGCCTGGATTCCCCTTCATCCATATATATGAATGGCTCCCTCTCTCACTTAATTCAGTTCTCTGCTCAAATGTCACCTTGTCACAGAGAACTTCTTTCACTACCATATCTAAAGTAGCACCTGCTATCATTCTCAGAACATCTGTGTTGACTGCATAAACACTAAAACTTTCTGTTCAATATAAAAGATACATACTTAATAGTAAATTGACACGGAGAAAAATACTTGTGAAATACATGACAAAATGCACATATTCTAATATACAGAATTATAATGAGTAAAAAAGGAAAAAAAGATGAGCGACTTAATAGGACAGTGGATGAAGGAGGTGTAATTGACAAAAGAAGAAATATAAACACCCACATGTACATGGAAAATCTATTTGAATTCACAAATAAGTACAGAAAAGCTAATATTACCAAGAGTAAAGACTATTTTTCCTTTAATCCAGGAGCTGGCAATTTTTTTTTTCTGTGAACAGCTAAGATAATAGGAATGTTCCCCTTTGTGGGCCACATATAGTTTTGGTCACACATTCTTCATTACCATTTTTTTTTTCCCTACAACCCTAAAGATGCTGACTGAATTTGGCCCAAGAGTGATAGTTTTGCTGACCCCAGATCTACAGGTCACATGATTAAAGATGGAGAACACTTAATGCTGTGAATGGAGAGGGTAAACTGGCTCACTGCTGTTGGGGGCACAGATTGATATAGCTTTTCTAAAAGACGGTTTGTCATGTACACATCTTTTGCCCCAGGAATTCCACATTTTTTATTTTACACCAAGAAGCTAATCTGGCAGGAATGGAAATATTTTTGTACAGAATACATTGCCATGTTATTCATAACAGCAGGCAGGAGGAGGAGAAAAAATTTATATAATAAACTAGGAAATAGTTAAACCATGTGCATGAAATAAATGAAATGCCACGCAGCTATTTAAAAGTCATATATATCTGAATTAAATAACATAGAACAATCATATAACTTATGGTTTAAAATTATAGTGTGTATAACATAGTTCAACATATACAAAATTATATATGTATATATGTTGTATATATGTGTATATATACATATTCAAAAAATATGGTTACCTCAGCGGGATTGGGATACTTAGTGACTTTTATGTTTATATAATTAGGTATTGCTTGATTTTGAGGAAGTATCATCATTATAATCAGAAAAAAATAAAATTCTTACTGAATTTAGCAAAACCTCAGGTAACTAAAATGGGCTTCTGCCTGAAGTGCAACAGTTTTCTAAACTTATTCTTACAATATAATAATGCCAGATATTTTTCACAATTTGAACAAATAGTTTTTATGAGTTTTGTTTGCTTTCTGGTTTGTTTCTTGTACCAAAAGGACAAAGTTATTCATTAACTTGCTGTCTTAAAAATATTCTTTTGGGAATTCTAAGATGCATTTTAATCTCTGCCATCTCTTTGCTTCAACTCTCTGTGAACACTCATTGGCATCACACTAGTGTCATATTCCCAACCCAGGGCACAGAGAGTGGAGGTACAAGAAAATCGCCCCACTGACCATTGTACAAGAGAAGCTAGAGAGTGGAAAAGTGGAGAGAAGATGGATAAAGAAAGGTATCTGAGAAAGTACTCACTCAGAAAATGCCCAGGGAACTTGTGTTCCCACATCACTATCTTTAATTTGCAGCCAAGCAATCCTCAGTTACTCTATCATGTAAGCTTGCCATGTTTGAAAATGAAGTCGTAAATGAACAAAAGCATCACAGGCTGGTGTTGGACATAGCACTTCACTTGTACCATGTTTCACACGAAAAAACAGCTGTTAAGGATCAACAGTGGAGATTTTAGCAGCAAGCAAAAAGGGTTCGCTAGCAAAGTTACAACAGGACTTCAGATTAAAGCTAACACATAGGAAATGGGAGTACAGTACTAAAATGTTCAAACGTCTACACTTTTATTCATAAAAATAAAGGTTTTATTATTGTTTCACTTTTTAAATTTAAAAGTAAAACATGCTCATTGAGGAAGATTTGCAAACCATGAAAAAGCATAAAGAAACAGAAAAGCAAACCCCAGCCTTAATTGCATCACTCGGTGGCAATCACAGCGAAAATTATGGCATTTTTTCAGACCTTTTGCAATCATTCTGTTTATAATTTTGAATATGTTCTTTTTATCTTTTTGGTTTTGTTTTTTGAGACAGAGTCTCACTCTGTCACCCAGGCTGGAGTGCAGTGGCACAATCTTGGCTCACTGCAACCTCCACCTCCTGGGTTCAAGTGATTCTCCTGCCTCAGCCTCCTGAGTAGCTAGGACTACAGGCACGCACCACCACACCCAGCTGATTTTTGTATTTTTAGTAGAGCTGGAGTTTCACCAGATTGGCCAGGCTTGTCTCCATCTCCTGATCCCTTGATCTGCCCACCTCAGCCTCCCAAAGTGCTGGGATTACAGGTATGAGCCACTGCACCTGGCCGAATATGTTCTTTTTACTAAACATGAAAGCATACTCATTTCCCACTGACAACAGCTTTTTAATAAGTGTGAAGAAAAACATGTCTAAGCTTTCAATATAAAACTAATGTCAAAATAAGGTTAACAGATTACAATTGTAGAATTTGTTCTTTTATACCTCCATTGTTAAAAATTCCAAATATGAGAGGACTTCAAAAAGTTTAAAATTAAAAGATAAAAATTCAAATATAAACTTTATTTCTCAACATAAGCTCCATAAAGATCAAGATACTTTGGTAAGTGATGATACCAGCCATTTAGAAAAGAACTCAGGGTCCTGGGAGTTTAATGATGTCAATTTAGTCTTTTTGACATTATTAACAGAAGAAAAATGGGTGCCCTTTACAGACTTTTGAGATTAGGAAACAAACAAAAAAAGAGTTAGAAGGAGCCAAATCCAGACTGTGATGTGGATACCTAGTGAATTCACATTAAAACTCTCACAAAACTGCCCTTGTTGGATGAGAGGAATGAGCAACAGCATTGTCATGTTGAAGAAGGATTCTCTGGTGAAGCTTTCCTGGGCATTTTTCTGCCAAAGCTGTGCCTAATGATGTGCTAAAGATGTTGTAATTATTTGGCCCTCCAGAAAGTCAGCAAGCAAATGCCTTAAGTTTCTCCAAAAACCTGTTGCCACGACTTTTGCTCTTGACTGGTCCACTTTTGCTTTGACTGGACCGCTTCCACCACTTCATAGCCATTGCTTTGATTGTGCTTTTTACTTCATGATTGTACTGATAAAGCCATGTTCATCTCCCATTACAGTTCTTCAAAGAAATGTGTTGGGATCTTGATCCCATTTGTTTGAATTTCCACTGAACACTCTGCTGCAGCTGATCTGGGTGCAATGGCTTTGGCACCCAAGTGGAAGTTTGCCCAACTTTTTCAGTCAGAATTTTGCAAGCTGAACCAATTGGGATATCTATGGCGTTGGCTATTGTTTATTCTGTGACTTGTTGGTCCTCTTCAATTACAGTGCAAATAAATTTTTTTCCTTGTAAATTGATGTAGATGGCCTGCCACTGTGGCCTTCATCTTCAACATTGTCTCGTCCCTTATTAGAACTACTTATTCATTTATAAACTGCTGATTTCTTTTTTTTTTTCTTTTTTTTTTTTTTTGAGATGGAGTCTCATGCTGTTGCCCAGGCTGGAGTGCAGTGGTGCAATCTTGGCTCACTGCAACCTCTGCCTCCCAGGTTCAAGCAATTCTCCTGCCTCAGCCTCCTGAGTAGCTGAGATTACAGGCACTCACCACCACACCAGGCTAATTTTTGTGTTTAGTAGAGATGGGCTTTCATCATGTTGCTCACGCTAGTCTCAAACTCCTGGGCTCAAGCAATCCACCCACCTTAGCCTCTCAAAATGCTGGGATTACAGGTGTGAGCCGCTGTGCCTGGCCTAATTTCTTGGGGTCATTGTCCCCAGAAACTTTAGTAAAGCATCAATTATTTCACAATTCTTCAACCCAAGTTTCACCATAAATTTGATGTTTGTTCTTGCTTCAGTTTTAACAGAATTCATATTGTTCTGATAGGGGCGTTTTTCAAACTGATGTCTTACACTTCCTTATGCCTCAAACTAAATCCTGTTCAGACATGCTATAACAAGTTAGCATGTGTTTATTTTGGTGCAAAAAAATTTTAAATCCATGTATAGTTTTTTTTCTCTAAGACTCATTTTCCATGATTTTTTGAAGATCCCTTGTAGACAAAATCATATTTTAAATACCACAAGGACAAACAAAATAAAAACCAAAAAGCTAAACACCAAAATCCTTCTTTTGTTTTTTGATATGGAGTCTGGAGTCTCGCTCTGTCACCCAGGCTGGAGTGCAGTGGAGCAATCTTGGCTCACTGCAACCTCCTTCTCTTGGATTCAAGTGATTCTCCTGCCTCAGCCTCCCAAGTAGCTGGGACTACAGATGTGTGCCACCACGCCTGGCTAAGTTTTGTATTTTTAGTCGAGACGGGGTTTCACCACATTGGCTAGGCTGGTCTCAAATTCCTGACCTCTGGTGATCCACCCACCTTGGCCTCCCAAAGTGCTGGGATTACAGGTGTGAACTACTGCACCCAGCCCAAAACACTGAAATCTAAACATTGGACTAGACAGTGATTTCAATCGAATGGTCAGAAGATTTCTCATCATCAAAAGTAGAGTCTTTGGGGGAAAATATTCAACAGGCCATCAGCGAAAACTAGGTTACACACACCCTTTGATGACACATCAGTGATTGACACGAAAGTTAAAACTGCTATTCAAGTTTTACACATATGTCAACTTTACGGCATGGGAAAAAAAAACAAGATAAAAATTTGTCATCTCTTTTGAGTTCCAAAATTATCCAATAGAACAGATAATTTAAATGTCAGGAAAAGCCTTTTTTAAAGCTTCCAGAAATACTAGCAAATTGCATAAATAAGCTTTGCCTGACTAATATTTTTGTCACTTAAGATGTATTCTTAATTAAAAAAAACTCTAAAGTCTTCATATCAGCTTCAACTATTAAATAATAGTACCATTCAAATAAAATGCAAAGCAAATTTACACTTAGATTTCAGTAGTACATGTTCATCCTTAAAGGTTATAATTTGTTTTAAATAGCAGAGCCATCTGTCCTGTGATAGCTCACATGAGTTTAATTATTGGAGAAGTCTAAGAATTTCTCCTGCAAATATGTATCCTGTTGAACTGTACTGAAAACATATTTGACTAATACTTCTATGTTACAAAGAAATTACACTCTCAAGTGGAGTTTCACTCTTGTTGCCCAGGCTGGAGTGCAATGGCGCGATCTTGGCTCACCACAACCTCCACCTCCCGGATTCAAGCCATTCTCCTGCCTCAGCCTCCCGAGTAGCAGGGATTACAGGCGACTGCCACCACACTCAGTTAATTTTTGTATTTTTAATAGAGACGGGGTTTCACCATGTTGGTCAGGCTGGTCTCGAACTCCTGACCTCGTGATCCACCTGCCTCGGCCAAGTTGATTCTTTATATGAATTTAGTATTGAATTCAATATTACATTCACTATTTTTCAGTAGTATAAATCACTAATGTCTGCCACCTTCTACATTATCTATCATCTATTATATATTCAAAAAGCAGTTATTACTTCTAGAATTTCCTCATTCATGATTGCTGACTTGTTATTGTAATGATTATATTTTTAGTTCTTTCCCATAGACAATTTTCAATATAGAGTTGTGTAATTTATTGCAGTCAAACCAAGTTATTTATTTGGAATTGATACTTGAATCAAATCTTAAAAGGCATGTATATAAAATTAGCAGATGCTACAGACTTTGGAGGTAGCATTATTACCAGAGATTATAGAATCAAGATTTAAAATAACTCAGCAGATTGGAATATTTAGGTTAAAAACCAGCATAGCAAGGTCTCCACTTGGACCTAAAATTGTGCTTTCCCCAGAATCCATCCATAAGGGAGTATATCTAGAAGACCTGAAAGATGACTTGGCAGTAAGTCTAGATACAGAGAAAGGGACTGAGTTGCCTCATAGGCAGGAAGTCACTTAAGGAATATGTCAAGGTCTATGGACAGTAATTAGGCTAATTATCAGAAGGAGAAAGATTTTGAGTACAGTAGGTTCATTTGTTCATTCATTCAACAAATACTGAGGTCATACTATTTTCAAGACACTATATTAGCCACTGAGGGATACATGGGGAGCAAAAACAGACAAGGTCCCTGTCCTTAAGGAGCTTACAACTATAACTAGGGGAAATATGTAAGACAATAAAGTATGATGTTATTATTTAATCAAACTTCTATAGGGTCTATGTTGAGCCACGTACTGCTCTAAGCATTTTACATGTAGTTCACCCGCACAACAACCATATGATGTAGGTACTGATATTATCTCCAATCTACAGATGATGAGCCTGAAACACAGAGACTTAACCTTGAGCAAGCTAAGTGACCTTACTCAAGGTCACCCCACTTGTAAGTGGCAGAATCCACATGCTTACCTCCCATGCCATACTGCTTCAGGATGAAAATGGTACAGGTACAGAGTGACAGATTGTGACTCTCACACCTTTTTCTCAGGTGATTTAGTGCCACTAGTTGTTCAGCACTTATTAACTCAATAAATATTTCTTTAGGGTCCCACTCTGTGGCTGGCACTGCACTGGGCAATGAAGATCTACTGGTGAAAGAGACTGATTTATTCACTGCCCTCAATGGAGCCTGCAGGCCAGCAGAGAAGGAAGATATTGAACAAGTGACACCAAAAGGGAAACACAGAGAGTAATGGAAACAGATAACCTGGGACCCTGGCCCAGGCCAGGAAGCAAATGTCTCCATCACTCAGGTCATCCTTTGCCTCAGGCCCACGGGGGAGAAGACCCCATGGGACTGTCTCCTGTTAGAAAAAACATGGCACTATAAGTCATCTGTGTGAGATGGAGAGAACACAAGGGAAATTGTCTAGGGATCACAAAAGAGATGGAGAGAGGAATTCCCCCCACCATGACACCTACATCTAGAAAGATAACATCAATTGCATGGTGGTATTCATGGTGAAAGGTGGCATTAGTGTACTCAGGCAGCCATGGAACATCTTCACAGCAGCTTTGTGGCCACGGACACCTCACTGTAGGAGGCAGAGAAGAAACAGAAGAGACCTTCAGATGCTTATGGAGAGAGCTGTGTCCATGAGCTCTTATGAGAACCTGCAAAAGAGATGACTTTGATAGGGGACTAGGGGTCCCACAGTAGCAAATAAGTACAAAATCAGCAAAACATCATACTCCTATTACGGCAATGCAATTTTTAAACCACCTATTGTGATCTGGGAAATGGAAATTAAAATAACATGGGTAAGTAGAAAGTCCTGCCTTCATTCTCCAAAAACCAATTTACAATTAGAGGTTGGGAAGCTGTAGTGGGTTGGTGGTCCTCAAAAATATATGTCCATGCCCTAATCCCTGGGACCTGTAAATATGATCTTATTTGGCAAAGGGTCTTAGTAAATGTAATTAAATTTAGGATCTCAAGATGAGGTCCTATTGGAGGGCCCTAAATTAAACGACAAGAATCCTTGTAAGATACATACAAAAGAGAGACAAAGGGAGGAGAGGAGAAGGCCACATGAAGATGGACAGAGACAGAAATTTTACAGCCACGAGCCAAGGACTTAGAACCACCAGAAGCTGGCAGAAGCAAAGGAGGACTCTTATGGAACCTTCAGTGAGTGCACAGCCCTGCTGACACCTTCATTTTAGAGTTCTTGGTTCCAGAACTGCAAGAATAAATTTCTGTTATTTTAAGCCACAAAGTCTGTAGTAATTTGTTACAGCAGCCCAAGTACAGTAATATAAGGAACCATGGCTTGGCAACAATTTACGTAAAAAATGTCTGGGCAAACACCATGATGTGACTGATAAAGAAAGCAAATGCAAGGCTGGGCCTAGTGGCTCACGCCTGTAATCCCACACTTTGGGAGGCCGAGGTGGGAGGCCCGGAGCTCCAGACCAGCCTGGCCAACATGGCGAAACCAAGTCTATAATAAAAATATAAAAATTAGCTGGGTGTGGTGGCACATGTCTGTAATCCCAGCTACTCGGGAGGCTGAGGCAGGAGGACTGCTTGAGCCCCAGAAGTGGAGGTTGCAGTGAGCCAAGATTGCACCACTGGACCACTGCAGCCTAGGTGACAGAGCAAGACCCTGTCTCAAAACAACAACAAAAAGAAAGCAAACATAGTCTTTGGCTGCCACAACAGAAACAGAGTTAATAGATTGAGGAAGCTAATCATTCTGCCATATAGCTGCAATATCGTACTCTGCTCTAAGTGCCACCTTTTAAGAGAGACATTAACGAATGGGAGCCTAGCCAGAGACAGGTGACTGGGGCCATGTTGGTTCTTGAAAGCTTGCCATACAAAGGATGAGTTGGCAGCACTGGAGATGGGGATCTTGGAATAGAAATCAATGAAGATGCGGGTAATCTTGGAATATGTGATAAGCTGTCTTGTCAAAGAGGAAGTAATCTTGTTTTGTGTTGCTTCAGGAGGCAAAATTGGGCTTAGCCAGTGGAAAGTAAAACAGAAGAAAAAACTGATGGCTGTTGATTATAGAAATTCAGAACATTGGAAGTATTTGAAAAGGGGAAAAGTACTGTTTCCTAATTTCAGAGACATGACATCTGGTCCTGCCTCTGTAGTTAACTGGTTATGTGACTCTGGACACAGCATCACCCCTTCTTTGGACCTCAGTTTTCTGTGTAAAATTAGGGGTTAAGTTGGATGCTTTAGGAAAGCACTGTTTTTTTACTTTTGGTTGTTTCCTATTTTACGGTTTAATAAAACTGTTAAGATGTTTTACAATTTGAGTGTCTAATATATGCTAAAGCTAAAATCTGTGCTAGGTGTTTTGTTTTGTTTTTTGAGATGGAGTTTCACTCTTGTCACCCAGTCTAGAGTGCAGTGGCTCAATCTCAGCTCACTACAACCTCTACCTCCCGGGTTCAAGCGATTCTCCTGCCTCAGCCTCCCGAGTAGCTGGGATTACAGGTGCCTGCCACCACGCCTGGCTAATTTTTGTATATTTAGTAGAGATGGCGTTTCACCGTGTTGGCCAGGCTGGTTTCAAACTCAGTTGATCTGCCTGTCTCAGCCTCCCAAAGTGCTGGGATTACAGGCGTGAGCCACCGCGCCTGGCCGGTGCTGTTTCAACATGCATGATCTCATATAAGTCTCTCCACACTGCAGGTAACTGGCAAAGCATTATTTCTGGGTATATCTGTGAGCATGCTTCTAGAAGAGATTGGCATTAGAACCAGTGTATCTGAGTAAGGAAGATCTACCCTTATCCAATGCAGGTGGGCATCATCCAATCTGCTCAGGGCTCAGAACAAAAAGGTGGAGGAAAGAATTCACTCTATTTCTCCTGGAGTTGGAACACCCTTCATCTGCTGTTCTTGGACATCAGAACTCTAGGTTTTCTGGTCTTTGGATTCTAAGACTAGTGCCAATGGCTCACCAGGTTTGTAGGCCTATGGCTTCAGACTGAGAGTTATACCATCGGCTTCCCTTGTTCTGAGGCCTTTGGATTTGGACTGCACCATGCCACTTGGCTTTCCTTGTTCTCTAGCTTGTAGATGGCCTGTCGTGGGACTTCTCAGCCTCCATAATCACCTGAGCCAATTTCCCTGTGAATCTCCTCTCCGTGCCACGCTCCTCTCAGTTCTGTCTCTCTGGAGAAACCTAGTATACCCCCCATTTTACAGATTAGAGCACTGAGATTGAGAGAGATTGTGACTTGCCCAAAGTTATACAACCTGTTCATGGGTGAGCTAAAAATTGAACTCAGATCTCCTTGCTTCTAGTACTCTTTCCACCATATCGTGCTGTCTCCTCTACACAATAGTGACCCTTTGCCATACCTGAATTTAGCAAATTATACAATTCATTGTCAAAGTACTCCTCAGAAATCACTTACCAGGCAATATTAACGATCTCAAACACCCCAAAGAATCAGAAGATTTCTGAGCAGACAAAATGGTTGGTGCCAAAGCCTATGCATTAAAGCCCATGAACTTCATCCTTAGGGCCTTAGAAAAATCCTTAGGGCCTCCTCACTCAGAGCCTATCCCTCATCATTTTGTATATAGTGTCTGTTCTTCCTTCCTGAAGAGAAAGGCAAGCTGGAGGGCTGGTCTGCAGCATCCTGGGAGCCTGAGACAGCCTGGGTTGTTAGGCTGTGGAGCATGGAGGCAAAGGCAAAAAGATTAGCAGTGTCCTATGGAGTCTCCACAAAAGGGGAAGATAAATGGGAAGGCCAACAAGTCTAGCTCTTTGGAATTCCACGCATGAGAGGCTCAACACAGGAAGCAGGTCAGAGAGGTGTAGAGGAATATCTTGAAACAATGACTACCCAGCCAGCTGCAGAGGTTTTTACATGGTTTCTGGGGCTTTGGGGTGGGAAGAAGAGGACACTACCCTGAGAGTGCAGTACAGTCCAAAAGTATACACTAGGTTGTGATATACTACTCTGAATTTTCAGTCAGTTACATGCTATAATTTTAAAAAATCTGTGGGGGAAGTCAAGAGGAAGAAGGTAGACATGGACCAATAGGTGTAACAAAAATTAAACACTGACAATGATAGCAAGGGAGCTGACAAGAAGAATAGAAAGAAATAGGATATCCTCCTAAAGCTAAGCAGTGTAAAGACACAGAAAAGCTGGCACTACTGTACTTTAGTGGATATCCATGATGCACTGCCGAGTACTTTAGTGGATATCCATAATGATGACTCAGCGTTATTGAGAAGGTGAGGTGGTATTCCGTGCCTTCTGCATATGAAGGCAGAGATGAATGCAGCACATTCTAAAGACTTCCACTCAAATGACATGAAGAAGAAAATTTAATGCCCCCAAAGAGTAATTGCGGTTGTCTAACAAATGCAACCATGTAGAAATTGACAGAGCAGGACGAAAGAGACAATGCTTTAAAAATAATATTGAAGGCAGCTGTTAAGGAATGCAGCAAATGTGGGAGAAGGCATTCAATAAACACATTTAAAAAATTAAACTCAATTTGAACCCTGCCTAGCTCCCATTCTGGAGAGGTATCTAAATAAATGAACGAGTGAATGTATGAATGAAAATGATCTGGCCTAGGGTGCCCCTTTCGCTAGGGTTGTTCTTTGGTTCTTGGAGCTAATGTAGTGTCAAGGTGTTGGAGATGGAGGACACCTGTCTTATCTTTAATCATCATCCACACACATTATCATTCAAGAGGTCCATTATCCGTATCTGCATCATGTGTTCTAGGGCCAGAAGACGTGCTGTGTTCTTGCCATGTTGGGGTATGGTTTCTGCCAATGCTGGCTGGGATGCTGTTTGCCTCTATGCATCCCTCTATGTCCTCTCTGTTCTTGTTTCCCTGAAGGTGCTGCTCAGCAGAACATTGGTCCGACCTGATCTTTGCACTCAAAGATCCTTTCTCATTTCTCCTCCCTGCAGCCTGAAGCATCCTGTTTTTCTAATTTGAGGAAAGGCTTCTGTAATCATGTAGTTCCAACACACTCTATGCCCATAACACCCATTTTTCCCTCTCCCCTGCAAACTTACATTCTTAATTATCTGCCTATGGAACAGAAAAGCCAAGAAGCTGCAGACAATCTTATGCTTTCCTGGTGCTATATATTAATATTTCTCTTAAAGTAATGAGCATGAGGTTGGCCATCTGTTTGAATATAGAGAATGTAAAGGGGAAAATGTCCCATAGGTTCTCATATCTCTCCCCCTTCTCAGTTCAAAGCCAGTCAAGAAATAGGCCAGACATCAGAGATAGAATTTGTGTATCCAACAAATGTTTTTAAACATTATGCTCCCCCAGCATTGCTCTAGGTACTAAGAATACAGCAGCGCCTGAAGCAGACAAAATAGCCATCTATTATTTGCAAAGATGCATTCTAAAACTTGGCCTAGTCTGAGGCCAAAATGAATTCCCATTCCTTCCCCCGCGAATTGAACTTATCCATTTAATCACAGACTGAGTGGCTAGAAAACTAGAGCCACCGCCTCCACCCAGCCAATCTGGTTCCTTGCCCACAGTAAGCATACTGCATGGAGGATTTGGGAAGGGAGAAAGGAAGGCGAGCAGCCTGCAAGCTGGCAGTTCTGAAAGAGGAAGGGCCCAAGTGGGGCTGAAGCACACATGCAGAGTAACCCCTTCCTCCAGTCTCACCAGTCAGCTAATTGAGAAGTGGAGGGCAGAAACCTTCTTCCACATGCTTCCTGCAGGGAGACAGTTTCTATTTCATGAGTGGAGGCAGAAAGTCATTTCCTTTGCAATTAATATTGCAGCTTTTTATCCAGACCCTGAATTATTCTGGAATTTTGAGTATGATGTAGGTAAATTTCATATATCGATGAAATGATACGCAAACTCCCTTATTTAGGTCTTTTTTAAATGCTAAGTGTCTTTATTACTAATTAAGAAGGCTGAATTATACAAGGACCTTCTATTTCCATTAATCCAAACATCCATTAAAAATTATCATCAGTTTTGCACTAAATACGTTACAGGAGTGACTTCAGATTTGTTTTCCACATTTATTTTCTTCATATGGGATATATAAATGACATTTATAAAGGGGCTGAAATCTAGCCCATTGAAGTTTCACCTTGTTTATACACAGAGTATTAAATCCGAACCTGTCTCCTTAAATCCTTGATGTGCTAGTTCCCAGCCTCTTTACTCTCAGATACATTCCTTGCACTTCGTTGCTGTTTTGTATTGTTTCTCAGGCCCCCACGTTAGCGGCGTCCAGCCAATGGAAGGCAGACTGAAGGCTGGGGGGCAGAAGCTAGGGTATTTCTACCTCAGGCTGCATCTCCAATAGTGGCTATGGCTCTGTTGTGGCGCCAGCCACTCCAGATAGGCCCACAATGACTCTGACTTCTGCCAAATGACCGGGCCATAGGCCCCAGAAGTCCATTTGCTCCTATTGCCCCCACAACCTCAGGATGGTTCTGGCCTCTGCCTCTTTCTAATCTCTGGGCCGCTTCAGAGAGTCCCCAATTGGCTGTTCAGCTATACTACCTGTGTAATCAATTCTTTGTATTAATTTCATTATTAAAGTTAAAGAAGTATTCTTGTATTCTCACTCCAAGGGTAGCAAGCAGGGTAGGAAGCTGAAACTCGCCTTGGAAAATACCTGAATAAGTATTGGGGCTGAGGCCCAGTTCAGCAGCATCGGACTAGATGAACGGGGGAAAAGGAAAACCTAGGCCTGAGCCATTCTCAGGCCACTTACTTCAACCCTAAGAGCAATGACACGACTCCTGTCCATGGTTCTATCTACGGTTGTATCTGACTGCATCTGATGGACCCACACAAAAATGACTGCAGTAACACTTGTCTTTTGATCATTCCAGAATCCAACAGGGAATGCTTTAAGAGTCCTAGACAAACTGCAAAGTGTAGTATAGCAGAAAACACATGGGTCATACCCGAGTTCTGTCCTGAGAGATGAGCACGGTAATTAACTTATCTGAACCTCAGTTAATCTGTTAAGTATTTGGAGTTCAATCATCTCTACATAGGACGGTTGCGAAAATTAAAGAAGGTACATACAAAAGCATTCCATAAAGTGCTAGGCAGATGTTAGCTAATTAGTCTTCTATATCAGCTTAATTTAATGCTTTTTTCCCATTAATACTTTTAAGCTTGTTTCAGCTTTTTTAACTTAAAATTGTAAAATCACTTCAAAATTGCAAAAATAGTGCAAAGAATTCCCATATACTCCCCACTTGGACTCTCCAAAATATATCATATGTAATTACAGCATAATTTCAAATTATCAGAAAACATTGATATATTGCCTATATATTATATAACCTAAATACTGTAATCAAACTTCACTAATTATCCCACTAATGTTCAACTTCTGGTCCAAGATCAGATGCCACAGTTAGTTTTCACAATATAGTTTTAGTTGTTTCCCTTATCTGGGAGAGTTACTCAGTCTTGCTCTTTCATGATCTTCGTAATTTTGAAGCCAGTTATTGTGCAAGATATCCCTCAATTTTGGTTTGTCTGTTTTCTCAAGGTTAATACTAACATTTTTATGATTTGTTTATTCATGCCAGCAGGGGTGGTATAAGAATGGAAATATAGTGTCCTAATTAAGTTCACAGACTCTAATCGGAATACCTGGGTTCAAACTCTGGCTCCACCAGACCGTGTAACCTTGAGTAGATTTGGGACTCAGTGTCCTCATCTGTCAGATAAAGAAACATCAGTAACTATCTATTAGGGTTATTGGAATTACTAAAGGAATGAATATGTGTAAAGTGCTTAGAATAGTTCCTGGCACATATTAAATGCTATGTAAGTGTTAGCTAATGTGAGGAGTTGGGTTTTGGCAACTGATGAAGAGACCAAAGCAGCAACAGGTATTTTAGTTACGTACATCCTTTGCTCAACCCTGCCCAAACAGCCAAGGCCAAAGACTGAATGCCAGCAGGAATTCCGGCCTACCATGAGTGCACTGTTCCTCTCAGCCACAGGCCTGAGCACTTACTTCCAAGGCCCATGTGATGAGGACTTGCTTGATCCACGCTGCAACATTTCTTTAGCACAACAGGTCTATGTACTAGGAACTGCGCCCATGTTTCCTTGCCCATCAGTTGCTGCTAAAAATGTGTCTAATTCTTTTAAAGTTACAAAATAATTTAGCCCATTTTTTCCCCCTGATAACCACTCTCAGAATGCAGGCCTTCAGGCTTCATTAGTATGCAGCCAGCACTTCACCCACAGACACATTCACTGAATAACCATAGTGATAACCTCAACCCTTAACCTCTGCCTGTGCTTCTTGCCGAAGGGGCCAAACCACTCAGATCCTCACAATACTCACTGTATCGGCCAACTGTGGGCAGACTAAGCAGTGAGGGGAAGAGGGAGCTCCCCATTAAGGCTGGATGGGGTAAGGGAAGGAAGCTTAAACAAATTTCAATAAGCTAAAAATCACGTAAGACATCTGTGAAAATGTGGTAAATGACAACTATTCATTAAAAAATTAATAAAATACCCTTAATATAAAAATAGCAATGCCTACATATGAATAGCAAGTCACATTTTACAAAGCAATTTTGATTCTTTTCCTTATTTGCCTTGCCACACACCATCTAATAGGTGAGAAGAAAAAAGATTCAGAGAGAAATGTGGCAAAGCTGATACTTTAATTCAGGTTTCACTTCTGAATACAGCACATTTTCCACAACGAAAAAGAAGAAAATACACACTAAATAAAGATCAAAGACCAACAGGACTAAAAGACTACCAAAACTTAAGAGACTGAAATGTAGAAATGCAATGAGACCAGTTTCAGTGGAGCAACTTTGGTTTCTTGGCAGTCAAGGACAGTGGGGTTTTTCAAGAAAAAGGACTTTCACTAGGTCTTGGGTGCAGGCTGAGCAATGTAAGAGGTGTAGGGAAGTGGTGTGTATGCACACATCTTTGGAACAAGTTTCAAGCTACTGCAAAATCCCTTCATGTTTGATTACTTAAGAATCAAATGGGTTCAATAGGTTGAAGAAACAGACCACACGGACTACCTTCAATGCATGGGTGGCATCAAGCACACTGCCAAGGACAAAGTAGACTTTCAATATGTACTTGCTGATTTGGCTGGACTTTTATATATACAGTAACAAGATATAGTCTCATTAAAAACTCCTAACACGTATCTTACCCTCCCCAATTAGGTATTGCCATAAAATACCAGCTGAAGAATAAACTAGAAACTTCTCTCCCATCACCAAATTGCTTCTATATTAATGCCAAACTGAGACCTTTCCAAAAAAGAGGCTGAAATATCAATCATATCATACCAAAGTTTATTGATTACATCAAACAAAAATTTCTGTAATGGAAAAGGCAAGTTGCAGTCATAAAAGATGGCATTCACATTCGTTTTAGAAAGCAACAACATAGATGTAAAAAAATTGCTTAAGTGAAAAATGTAATACTGCAGTCCCATTTTGCAAGCTGAAAAATGATTTTGTCAACACGCATAAAATCTGCACATTTATGTACTGCATGTTATTAAAAAATTCCATCACTAAATTATTATGAATTTTGCAAAGTTAGGCTTACATTTTTACTGTTGCTGGTGTATATGTAGTAGATATGGAATGAATGTTTTCAGTTTAGTAGGTAACATCCTCAAACAATGAACAACAGTTGAGAAAATTACAAAGACATTTTGATAGCTCAAAATTATTCAAATTATAGGTATATGACCCTATTATTACATTTTTTCTCCTTTCTCTGTTACAAATAGGGTGATTACATTGTAGTGCTAGGAATACTGCACAGTTTATTTCAGTTATTCAATCTGCTAACCCCACACTAGCCATTTTTTTGCTCTTCAATAAAATATCTTTTAAAAAGGAAAGCCAGGTCGCTCTCAAGGATCTAGGCCATGACATCATGTATCACTGCCATTCTGAATTTGAGCTGCAGTGCTACAATGTAATGCATAGCTGAGATATAACTCTAAATATCCTTTACTCTTAGTCTTTCTGGCTGAAAGGAATTTTACATGCAACCAGTTATTTTTCTACTAGATTATTCTGTGAACCCTCTAAATGGTACTGCATTAAACAAGCCTCTCTACTGTGGCTCTCGTCTGTATTCACAGTTCCCATAGATTTTATGTAAAACAACAACAATAATAATACAGTAACAACAACCATAAGAAGAAGAACACAAACACAAAATATAAAAAGCTTTCCTGGGTTAGACTTTTTAGCTCTTTGGAATAGGCAAAGAATATAGAGACTTTGTTTTCAGCAGCTTACCTCAAATATGGGCTACCAGAACACAGCGCACTTAGGTAAGTTGTGAATGACATGTAACAAAATGCTCAAAAATAATACTGATAAATGAGAACAAATGAAATAATGTAAAAGGGTCCATAATGATGGAATGGTTTCTGATAACTGAAATTATGCTCTTTTCTAGAATGTAGAAATAAATCATATCTAAACATTAACACAAAATATATGTGGAAGAATCAAATGTGCCATATGGACTATATTAAATATAATACATCTTAACTCCAATACTTTTCCAAATCAAGGTACAATATAAACATTAATAGTACAGGCATGCCAGAAAGATCCCAAAAAAACTAGCAGTCAAATAAATATGGTCATTTATATCTTAAAAAACTGTGTGTTTAACTTTAACATTGAATGAAGGCATTTCACATTTATGTTTCAAGTGAACTAATTAGAAGGTTACACCTTCCTTCTAGTTCAGCTAGTCAAGGACTTTACCAAGGTCAATCTCATGGTTTAGAGTTAGACCATTGCCCTGCCCAAGTTAACTAAGAGACAACATTCATTTTTCACAGTCATGGCTCTGTAAGCTGAAACACCGTTTTGGGATGGATCCTTCCCCCTTTCCAAATTGGCCAAGTTTAAGAAAAAGCACTGCATATATGCATAAATGCAATCTCTTTCAAATAAAAACCGTCAACAGTTTAAAATAAGCGATTCTTCTTCCTTTTCACATAAAATTATAAAAGGCTGATGTTCAGAATGACCTTTATTTTTATATAACTATGGTTTAAACCACCTTACTGCAGATCCCAGTAAAATCAACACTGGAAAAATCAGTTTATTTCCTACTTTGAGGGGCTACTAAGTGATTGGAAATGTTTTATACTTTATTTTCAAGTCTAGTAGCCTTACACCCATAAGTGGGGTATAATTCAGAAGAACAAAAAGCAAATTTTTTTCTATTCCCACAAAAATACCCGTAAATTAACACTTTCCACATAAGTGTTCAAGGTATTTTTTGGCAACAATATTCTACCAAGACATAAGTAGCATGTGAGTAAACAGAAGGGATTAACTATTCTGTCTGATGCATTGATACTATTTAGTCCTTCTGTATTTTCAAGTATTCCTTATGTACTTTTGAAAAAAAATAATTTAAGATGATCATTCAGAAGGAACGAAAAATGTGATCCAAATAATCTATTTCTTCTGCCAGGCAAAAAAAGCAGTATTAGTAAAATCTGTTCATTCTCATTGCATAACTTCTACTTTATACTATTGTATTTAAATCCATTCACAAAGTTCATGGGTTAAAAGAGCACCCATTTGATAGTTGTATTATTCTGTCTAAAGCCAGAATTCTAAGTATTCTTGCTTTCAACTTTCATATAATTCTTAACTTACAGCTTTGGCCATAAAGCCTACTTACAATAATTATAAATGCTTAAGAGATTCATTTGGTATTTTCATGAACATTTATTGTGAACTCTAGACATGAGAGTGGTTTAGTGTGTTGCATATTGAGTATCCTGAGATGATAACTTTTTGTAGTTGTTTCTTCACGCTTTCTGTTTTAGCTGTAACCACTGTCAGTATGCTTGTAGGACAATAACATAGGCAGTTCAAGATTCAGATTCTGAAAAATGTAAAATATAGAGATTTAAAAGGTTTATTTTAATAATAATGTGACACCATCTGTTTAGCATTTTCAGAAGTAAATCAAGTAGTAAATTTTGTTAGGAGAGTAAAGCAACTGTCTTAACAAACTGCCAAGTTTTATTCACATGCAGGGGGAAAAAAGAGTGACACTATAACCAGATTTTAATCCTTTCTTCATTTGTCAGCTGAATAGATTCAGGCTTGCTTTTTGCTTTTGGATCGTTCCAGGGTTCTCCTAATACTTTCTACCTCTAGGATTATCTACCATAGCAGCGGTTTAGCTTGCTATGATCCCTTCTCCTCTAGTCTGGGAGGTCCTTGTAAACAGGAACGTTTTATTTATCTTCTATCTCCAGCACCTAGTATATAGTTTTTACCACACAGCAGATGCTCAGGAAATGTTTAATGAATGATTACTGTTTTTTCTTTATGTGTTAATTGTGATAGAAGAAGTCTAAAGATATATTCAGCTTTGGAAGATTATTGTGAAAATATTCTTCTTTTTTACTGAAAGAAGCACGTTGCCCCCCTACAATATGGAAGTTAATTTTCCTTTTGGTAGATCACGTATATATGAGTCAACTGATTCTTCCGTTTTTTCTTATGTTTCATCTTTTTGGAAGAGAAACCATGGATATTTCCCTAACAAGTCTGTAGATTCTTCTCTGTACTCTAAACATCATCAAATGCTATGATCAGGACGGTGCACCACAGACAAACTGATCATCAAGTGTAAGTCAAGTATGATAAGAAATGGAAGTCGTATGTCAAAACAGGGAGCCCAACTGATTCTCCACCCTAAAACTCAATCTTTTTGAACCTGAGTAGTAGAAGGTCTTAAGTAGTATGCTATTTTCTTCCCATCCTGGGACACCTCCTTTGCCATGGTTGGACTAGAAGTTCATTAGAATACCTTCCATTTCTATATATGTTCCACATTCTCCAGAACCACTAGTAGGTTTTCAGGTAGCTCTGCAGGGGGTCATGGTGACTCTAACCAAAATAAGGTCGCCAATCATATTGAGAATGTAACTCACATTGAGGAGTTAGGTAGTTTTCTTACCAACCAAGGAACATACTAGATGCCTAAACTAACTGCTAATTATTGTCCCTGGAGGAGAAATAATGCCACATGAAAATCTATTTCTGGAAGACATAACTACATTAAAAATAAGACAATTGTTTTTAAAAAATAATTCCTCAGTTCTATGGTAGACATTGTAGGAGATAAGGCCCTGGAGAGGCCAAAAGCAATAGCAGTGTCTTCTATCCAGCCCAGTCCCCCAAACCACAGACCAAGCTAAAGAGAGCAATCCAGGGGGATACAAAATTAACCAGAAACAATATAGCTAAAATGCATCACACAGCTTAGAGCAAAGCAATCTGGGACAAAGGGGTCAAAGACTTTGAAGGCTACTTGTGAAGCAGATTCACTACTACGGGAAAACATATGCAGGTAAGTTGTTCAAAAATGGGTAAAAAGATGCTAACTGTGGCAAAATGAGCCTGCCTCTAAAATAACAGTGCAGATGCAGACTGTGATGAACTCCAGGAGACAGGAGAACCAATGGATTCAATTCATTAGTTTAAATTATATTCTTTGCCAGAGGGTGGCGGAGTTGACAGCTAATGAAAAAATATGGGCCTATGAGATGGACTCGCAATTATTAGCTTCAAAGTGAACTAACCCAGAATTTTATTCATGATGATCATTAATTTTTATGCTTGCATGAAAGATGGCCCCGCTCTAAGCTGTGTAGAATTGTTTCCAAGCTGACAAGCTTGGAAGCCTCATTCATGAATTACTCTAAATTCCTATGGATGGATAAAAGACCTCCAGAGGTATGGGATGTTAAAGGCCCCCACTGAAGGAAATACAGACTACACATAAAGGAGTCATTCTGAGTTCAAGAGTCCCTCCCACAGTAAATCATTTCCTCCCAAATATTTTGGGGTGGTAAGTGAAACAATATATTATAAAGTGAATTTAATCATTTTTTGAAATATTATAAAGCATTTTATATCATTAGGCAAGCATCCCCCTGAATGGCTACAAAAGATTTTACCTCTGAAAGTTGAAACATTTAGCCTGAATAAAACTTGACATTAGAAAAGTTATAATTAGACTGGTTCATTGGTATCTATTAGGGGACCAGACATTTACAAGGACGTTAAGTATATACAGTACCTGCAAACACACAGACACAGCACATGAAGGTACAAACACATTTAGTTATTTTCACATAATTCTCAAGAGAACATGCAACGCTAAATTGACTTGATATTATACAGATGCAATTTTGGAATATTTATTTTTAATTTTCCAAATGATCTTTATAAATCAAAGTTATATTTCCTGATCAACATTAACAAACATTTTCACAAGATGGTCCTGCCATGACAACTTTCCCCTTACAAATTAAATATGCTATATCAACATTTGGCTCTAAAAAATGTTTAACATTTTATTTCGAGGGGCTTAGCAAATTAAAAATGCATATTTCCCCATATTCCAAATAATGCATCTTTATATTTTTGCAAAGAATATTGTAAAGTTCACCACACCAACAGCAGAGAAATTTAGAGAGTGATATTTTCATTTTTTTCTTTATAATGCTGTTAATCTGTTTTTTTTTAAAGCCAGCCCATTTGTTTAACACTAGGTACCTGTTACAGTACATTAGATTCATCTGAGAATGTTCGTAAAAGAAGAGGTCTGACTGAAGGTCTGGCGGATAATGAGTCAGATGCCCTTCTACAGCTCAGATTACTCTGTAATAGTGAGGCAAAGATACTTAACTCATTTGAAAATTGGTTAACCTACCTGGCAATTTAAAAAAAAAAAAGGTAAAAGAAAAAAAGAAACATTCATTTCCTATAGACTACTATTCTGGCCAAAAGTACAAATGATTACACTATATAGTAAATGTATAACATTCAAATAAATACACTTAAAGGCCTAAGAAAGTCTCCGACTCGAATTGTTTTTGTGGTAGAAGTAAATAGACAACAGTAGTATGTGGCAAACGGGTTTCTGGAATGGCACTGGTAAGTAATATGGTAAGATGAATCAATATGGTTTCATTAGTAAACCTTACCATCCTTTTGGTGAACACCTCTGAGAGTTGTGCCGGTGCTGTGAGTATATCAAACAAAGAGAAATTCGTGCAAAACATTCCTGTCCTGGTGAACAGACTACCTCTAACACACCATGGCTACTGCATATCGTGGATCAATGAAGACTATAGACCCACGGTTCAAGCTTTTAAAAATTACTTCCTCTTCAGTGTGACAATTTGGAAGGTGAACAAATGATTAAAAGAAAATGATAAAATACTCTAAGTAACAATAGAAGATATAAAATGAGTCATGAGAAGTAATTTTTCATGAAGAATCAGAAAATGGTGTCAGGCAAATGAGAATGCAAGCAAGTTGGTACATTAAGAAAGGAAATCACCTTATTCACTCCAAGAGAAACTGTGATTGCTGGAAGTTTGAGAAAGCATGAAGATAGTAGATGTTCCTGAGGAAGGGAGGCGTTTCGTTACCTTGTTCACAATTGCACAAAAGGTGGAAAATTGCAGTAGAAAAAAGAGAAATGCAGAAACCAAAAAAAAAAAAAGTAAATAATCTCTCAAATCTAAGACATTTAAAAAGAAACCTTGAGAATTCGAAGCCAAAATGATATGTTAGTTTTGAAGACGTTATTTTCTGAAGTAAAAGCAGAGTCAGAGATAGGAATAGTCTATTATTATGTGCCAACTACTATTTCTCTACTTATCAATTTGAAATTATTTTGTTAATGGGAAAATTGACTATTTTAAATAAAATAGCTTTAAAATCTACTTCTCATTAAAATAAGACTTATCTCTAATCATTAATTCACTATCCTACATTTGTTCAAAATCCATTGGTCAAAGAGCTATGTCCAGGGTCCACTGTCAATCACCAATCTATCTTGAGGTAATTATCTCCCCTATCCAACTGTACAGATACACTATGAAGGGACTGACTGCTCTTAAGCAGTTGCAGGATAAAAATCAAATAAAAAATAACAATGGGAAAACATTTGGTGATACCACATTTCAGTCCCATTTGCCTCTGACCAATGCTTAACTTCCTTTCTTACAACCTAATTTGACTGGTTTCCCTGTTTTTCCTACGAAGTCCTCTTTAGAAAGGTAGGCTAAATTTTACCTAGGTAAGGTATTATTTTTTTCCCCTTGAAACACCCAGGAAAGTAAAAATTGATACAGTTTAACTAGCAAACCTAAGGTTATTTTTTTTCCTTCTGATTCTGTGCCGGAAATTGTAAGGAAATTTACAGAGTCAGTTTTGGCATTGCCCAAGCAAAACAGAAGATGAGTGGTCAACAATGTGGATGAGTTAAACAACTCTGCTAATAAAGATTACCCATATTGTCTACTTAGTGACTTAAAATGGGCTTAGAAAAAGAAACCAGCTGAAGTAACATATGTATCCACAAGATTCTAATAAACAATTAAACTTTTAAAGGTAAATAATTTATTCATGTTTTGACAACCATATTTTTTTGTTTGTATTTTACCTTAAAAGAAGAAAGTTGGTAGAATGAAGAAAGCTGGTAGACATGTTGGTAGAATGCAAATTACCAATTGATAAAGCTAGAGAATATTCAGATTCTGAGAAAAATATTTTAATTGTTTCTATCTTCTATTTTATGGGCAAAAACCCTGCAACAAGATTAGTATGATATCAAGTTCCCCTACCCCTGTGTTTAATGCACAAAACTATCTATTCAAGACTGTAACCGTAAGCATGTTTTGGTGTGCTCAAAAACTTGTATCCAACCATCAGAGATAAAAATATTTTTATGAAGCAGAAATTTTAGGAGTTAATAGATTAGGTGTTAAAACTGCTTTATAAAGGAAATGAAAGTACAGAAAGCAGGAGAAAGCATGGAAAGAATAACTAAAGCAATAAAAAAATTGATATAGCTAGCAACCGGCAGTGGGGTGGGGTGGGGAAAACAGGAGACAATGAGCTAAAACAGAATGAAATTTCCACATTCCTTTGCAGTCATCTAGAGAGCTTTGACACCAGCTCAATTAGCAGTATGTCAAAGAGGCCAATGGATAAAGGCCCATCTCAATCACCACGACATTAGGATTAAACTTTATTTTTGTCTAATCCAGCTATCAGGGCTATTGCCCTCTGAACCCATGGTTGTATACGACACTGTAAGAATCATAATAGTAATCATCATTATTATAATGATCAACTATAGTCTCCAAAATTTCCAAAGTGCTTTCTCTGGAAATTTGGCTCAGACCATTGACATTCTTCCCTTTCCTGTCTGCCTCTCTAAAAGATCTCTCTACATAATAAAATATTTCTTCCTGTTTGTGCTGACATCCCATGCTAAGCATGGTCATGCTGCTGGGGGCATTCCCATTAAATTATAGTCTTCCTATATTTAGCAGGCTAAGTTAAGTCTCCTTTTTGATTGTGGTGACTTACATGAGAAAACTTCACACAGGATATGTAGAAAATTTCTCCACTGGAAATGTGAAGTGGTATTTGCTACTTGGCCAAGTCCAGGCATATTTCATTGATTTACAGACAGCTTAGGGGGGACACAACTTTTTACAATACAAAAATCCTATACTTTAGCTTTCCTTGAGGTGTTATCCTGCTGTTTCACTGTCCAGTGCTCAATGATAGTTTCATCATATACCATAAACAGCATTGCTATGCAGCTTTGTCACTTGATAAAGCTAAAGAAACGTTCTAGGATTCTTAATAATGAAACTTTGGAAAAAATTAAACTCATTGCTAAAAATGCAGCCGATGGATATATGGCTTAACTACAACCCGAGTTAAACAGCTGAGAGAACCTATTTTTGAAGATAGTGTAATTCTTTGTAATACTAGCACTATAACAGAACTCAGTTGCAGTGGAGGCTGCCATACTAGCGATTTTACTGGAAGCTTCAGGAGGTAGTGACTTGAAATAGCTCAATTGTGTTAAAACAAGCCATATTATTGATTCTGCTATTCTGTTTAACATCTGCTTACAGGATTCCATATGAATGCTCCTTATAACTTAACTAGAATGAGAGCTCCCTTGTGAGCTAGGGCCACATCTGATTCATCCCTGAATTAACAACACCTAGTACAGTAGCTAACTCGTGCAAGTTATCCTGAATTGAACAGAATTGTTATAACTGTTAAATATAAATAGCTTAGCTTCTTTCTTAAATGCTATAGAGACATTTTCACTACACATTGCTAAGTCCTTTTCTCAAAGCAGTCGCCAAGACTCATAAAAGAATAGCACTGGCAGCTGACCTGCCCCATTTCTGGCTATGTATAAAGTGTCCATGATGCTTATTGGTTGAAGTCAGGGATATCTTCTACTCTAGGTAGAGACATACATTTTACCCCATTAGGGTGATCTATCAGGATATGGGGCAGATCCAGTATCTTTTGCCTCTCTTTAAAAAAGAGGCCAATGTCTTAGCAAGGAATATTGAACAAAGTAGGAAATCACACAGAATGTCAGACTGTTGGTCACTGAGCATAAAGACTAAAATATTTGGGGGAAAGTAACATACTCTTTCTCCTTTATCTTAGAAGTTGGCTCTGCCTCTTTGATATAGCCAAATAGGGTCTTATGTAAACAGAATAGCTGTGGCTGCCATGTTGCAGTAGGCCTTTATGCATTCATATTGCACTATTTTGCTCTTGCATTTCTTTCACAAGAAAAAAAAAGAGGCAGCGCTGCTGAGTGTCCACAACATTTTGCCTCATTTGCAACTCTCGAAATCCCGCAGAGTCTGAAAAACCATTTAGCCTTTCAGACATTGGATGTAAAGAGAGATGTTCATCAGTAGGCGGTTCAACAAATGTTTATTGGTTCAACAAGGGTAGGAATAAATGAATGAATGATTGCATGAATGAAAATGATTATGGAAATTTTCCTGGTCGTTCTAGCACATCAGCATGCCAAGCTATACCACAGACACTAGAATTCTTCCTATGCTGGACATAACCCATAACAAATTTCATGGTAAACCCCTGGCAACAGTCTATGCTGCTAAGTAAAAAAGGATGCAGTCCCAGAACTCCATACTTTCAACAGAAGTTCAGAATCCGTATGGAAAGAAAATGTTCTAAGTCTTTATCTGTGACTGCTTAGTAGTATCCCACAATTTAGTGGTCTATGTAAGAGTCACCTCCAGCCAATGTCTAACTTTTTAAAGAGAGGACCTAATAAGGAAGAAGATAAGTTTGAAGGTTTTGTTTTCTGAGATTTTTCTATCATCTTGAGACCATGTAGCTGGGGGTGAGCCATTATTCAACATGAGCTCCATTACCTCAAATAAAAAACACATTTAGGATCACTCCAAAGTGTACTCCCAAATAAGGAGGATGGAAGACCAACTTGGAAATCCTTCCCTGGAAAATTCTCTATTATAAAAAGCCCCAAATCATTTCTTATTGCAATATATTTTATTTGGTTTCATGCAAATTGCCACTTGAGACATTCTGGGTGGAGTCTGTTGTATCAACCTGTTTTATCCCTGTTCAACCGACATTAAGACATAATCAGGTATTTGAATGCTACTTTTCCATCATAAAACCAAACCCCAGACTACAGTGAAGCAGTCTAACTAAGCTAACATTATTGTGTCCAGTTCCAGCCCATAAGACATGCAGAAGCAGGGAGTTGAGGACAATTCTGGCCACCTAACTACACACTGACTGGCCTTGCATATGAAGAATCAACGTACCCTATGTTAATTCTCTTGTTTTGATTGGGGATGACACTGACTTGCAGATCCTCATGTCTATGTAATATCAACCACTGGATTCTATCAATTCAACAGGCAAAACCAAAATCATTATGTAACAGTTTTGTGGATAAACTGGTTGGAAAATTTATCAAATAGGTCAGGTAGTCATAGCTTAGAATATTACCTGGAAATACTGCCTTGGAGGTACTACAAGATCTAGTTGATGTCAATACGACAGAAACAGTTGTGTTTAACAAAATCAGCTACTGTTGGCAGGAATATGCCATATTTAATTAGCCTGTTGGTCAAAATCTGCCAAAAGTTCTATTTTCCATGCTCATCTCCCTATTGCGCTTTAAAGGCTTTTTAAAAAATGTTTAAAAGATATCATAATGAGGCAGCAGAGAAAATAACTTCTCATTCCCATAGGAAATTTACAATTTAATAGGAAAACTAAAAACACACTCATGAAACTACTTTGAATTTTTACGAGTGTGTTCCAGAGTGTCAGGATGTAGAAACCACATCCAGGGAATTCTCTTTGGTTCAAATATACTGCTGGACAGACAGGGCTAGAAGCAACACAGAGATTAAGCAGCACTATAATTAAAGGAAGGGGAAAGGTTTGAAAGAAGCAAATTGGTTTATCAACTGAAAAAAAATCTGCAAACAGCCCACAGGGAAATTTCTAAGTTTAAAGTGGAAATGTTGGTGTGGAAATTCCTGGTGTGAAAATTCTAGGGTAAATACAAAATGAAATCATTTTTTCCTTTTAAAATTCCATATGGAGCATATGAGATACTCCATATGGATTGCTAAAGGTCACACAGAACACTATTAAGGAATCTACTTACCACCTGCATTGGATAACGAAGTTTTTACTATACTTTTTATGCAGAAGAGGAAATTAAGTGATGAACCTGTAAGGAGGGGTTTAACATGCTGTAACTAATGTAATTTTCTAAATCAGGTTTTTAGTTCATGGCAGATATTGAGGCCCCTTCCAAAAATCAGGTTATAAGATAAACTTAGTTCTTACCCGGGCACTTCTTCGTCTTACATTCTTTAATACTATCAGAAGAATCTCAGGGAAAAGGCTAATAAATATTAGAAGAATTATAGCCAACCATGTGGATACAGAAGATAGCATTTGGGCAAATACAAAATACATTCTCTGTTGCTTGAGAAAAGGCCTGCAGTGGAAAGAAAATACATGATGGAAAAACAAATCAAACCCTGTCATATGAAATAGAAGTTTAATTGAAATATCATTTGTATTTAAAAAGAATCTTCCTTACACATATTAATAATTTTCTCTAGAATATCCCAAAAGTAGTAAACAAATTTCATTTACCAAATGTTTGAAAGAAAAAGGATAAAGGAGGAAAAAGATAATAAAATGCATTTGACTTGAAAACAATCAGGTAATCAACTCTAAAGCTGTCAACTGGTGACTATTTACATGCATTAGAAAATGCTGGTATTTCAAAAGTATTCAAGAGAAATGATGGTTCATTTTTATCCTAACAAGCATTTTATTTCCTCAGCTGTTTTATTAAGATGGAGATGGATTTGTATTCTGTATTCAGAAATTTAAGACATTTTTATAACTCTTCCTCAATAAAAACACTATGTAAATATAAAAAGGATAGTAAAAGTTTATCATCTCTCTCAAATGGAAGGAATCTACCATTGTCATCTACAAATATATATTAATAGTGTGTGCCAAATAGGTTGATACAGAGTAGAATATTGCTAATTGGACATTAAGCCTTAGAATCCAGAAATCCAGGAGGAACCCTTATTCTCAAGTTAGATTTCATTCCAAGTTATCCGCTTCATTGTTAAGTGGCCATTGAGAAGCACGGCCTGTTTCCCTTCCCTTCTGTCTGAGCTGAACCACAGAGAGCCTCACTAGGTGAAGCTATTGTTGTTCAAAGGTGAGGGGGAAGAAGTTGCTGCTTAAAGACAGGATGCACAACAGATTGCCCTAGGATTAAGAGCTCTAGGTAGATAACTATGGTTCCTGTTTATGACACATCATGCTTGCTGAAGATAATTTGATTTCTCATTTAAAAATTAATGTCCATGCACCCTTATGTAATATGATAAAACTGAGTTTGTGGCTCTACTTATATGAAAACTAGATTGTGGAATAAAAGAACAGGGAGGTGAAAAAATTTATGAGGCCTGGGCTACACAAGCTTCCTGGGAAATGTCTGCCACACAGAAAAGCCTTCTGCAGGACCCTACCTCACTTGAATTCTGAAGATCACCTTGAATAATGTTCTAGGCAGTTAACTGAGCTGTAACAGGGGCCCAGGTAACAACTGGTAGCTAGTCACAGGTTGTTCCTTTACATCATACCCTCTGACTAATGTCTCCAGTATTTTTTCTTAACCTCCATGTCATCTCTGGAGTTTTGTCGTAGGGCAGTAAAAAACAAACACTATTATTTCTGGATGTGGTTTGGGGCTGGGAAGTCATCATTCTGACTACCCAATCCCAAAGAGGTGTGTGACTCAATGCCTCAGGGTAGAACATGCCCAGATACATTAATTGTGACCACATTCAGCTGAAGTTTCACATTGTTTCTAGTCACATTTTACTGGTTGCTTTATAAGTTTATATTCATGTAGTGGCTCAACTCAACAATAATACTTCAGGCAATAAAATAAAAAAATAGATTAACATTTCATTTTTAGTATCACTAATGAATAGAAACAGGTGTGACAATATCTTAATCATTTAATGGATTTATTTTCATCAATAAGGAATAGACTGTGGAAAGAGTTGGAAATGAGTTTGCTAGAAACATTTTATTCTTGTAGAAATTTTGCATAATTAGTTCAAATGCTGATTACATAGATTCATAGACAGAATTACAGTACTCGGGGCAGACATAAAATTGTATATGGTATGTTCTTAATCGACTTTGATTTATTTGTATATTATTCAATAGAGATTTATTTCAGCTTCACTGCTCTCAATTACCTATAGAAGTACCAAATATATGCTGTAATTATACTTTTTAAAGCTGGTACTTCCATAAATGATTAGGTTTCTTATATTTTTATTTCTTAAGGTTTTTATTTTGGAAAAGCTTTTCAAAATAGTAAGTTTCTTCTAATTAAGACTCAAGTGACAAAAACATAGGCCTCACATCTCTGTAATAAAACAGAATATTTTGTATGTAAGATTTTGCTCAAAGCAATGAAAATATGTACTCCTGAAATCTTATCCTATGGCATGCTCTGGCCATGCACTCTGCTGCTGGCATCCTTGTCAGGGGAAGCCATTGACTAAAAAAAAAAAAAAAAAACTCTAACATTTAAAAACAAAATATAGGTTTTTGGGAGTAAAGAAAGGAGATGCAAATATATAATTTCCCCAATCACAGCTTGTGTGTCCCTCAATGGACTCTACTCTCCTTGAGTACAGTCTAGTCATCTCTCTATCCCAGAGACCCAAGCACAAAACTGATTCTGAACAAACATCTATTGAACCAAGATGAACTAAATGAACTTTAAAGACAAGCTGCACAGTCTGCCTTTCTACATCTTCCCAACCCCACCAAAACAGTGAGATGGTGATTTCAAAATACAACCCTCTGAGTATTAAGTAGTATATATCCTATACCTTGAGCACACCTGTAGTAACATGAATGACAGTTATATACTATAAAGAGAAAATAGGGTCCAAATAGACAATAATGTATCTGTTGGCAAATATATCAGGTAAAAACTTCACAGGATGAGTATTTCCTCTGAAAATCACATGAGAGGTATGCTGAAAACTATAGTTTCACTGGAGAGATGTTTACACACCTTCAAATAGAAAGAGCTGGACAGGGGTTACCAAAGGGAGGTCTTCTGAGTGATTTGTGCAGTATATATACTGGTATTTAAAATCTTACCTGAAATCAGTAGCATTACCAGCTAACAAGTAACCTTCAGTCCATTAATATTAAAGACCTGCCATCTTATATAATCAAAACTTGAAAAGTATTAACGAATACTTATATATATAGTGTACATTGCTCACACATGTACAATTACTTACCAAATAATTCCTCCCCAGAAGAATGAGAAAAATACATAAAAGGCTAAAGAACCCCAAATCACAAAGTGATTTATCCATGTCCAGAATCGGGTATCCAAGGCAAGCTGAAAAGATACAACACAAAAGATTTCATGATGGTTATAAATTGCACCAGGCAATATGCTACAGTATCTGAAAACTAGTACACAATGATACCTATGGGAGGATCTAGCTTGGGCCAGGGATCCAGAGGAGAGTGGAACTAAATAGAATCCAGGTTTTTCAAAGGACAAGGGTGAGAAAGTTGAGCTCTGCCCTAAGGCCTCTAAACTCTGGAGTGAGTACAGGCTGGAGGTGTGATCAGGCTAAGTAGCTAGTAGGTATAGGACTGCAGTTATCTCAGTACTGGGCAATGGATAAGGAATGAAGTAATGGTAATATCTAGGAGGTCCAAATTCCAAGTCCTTACGCAATGGCAGCCAGGAAGATGATAGCAAAAGGAGACCTAGCTGGTGGAGGTAGATATGCTGAAAAGAAGTAGGAGATGGAATGCGTACCTAGGAAGGGGAGACAAACTACAAAATTTTCAAAGGGGTCATGGTGTCATGAAAGCTCAAACACAACCGACAACAGTCACTAAATACAAAGGTTCTATACACCTAACATCATGTAGCAATGAATCATGGGTTTGACTACGTAGTGTATCTTTCCAATTGCAAAACCTGTATCTATTCCATTAAGTTAATAAAATGTTCAGTTAGATTTTAATCTCTTCACATTTCTTCCAGGAATAATCATGTTTTCAGATTGTGGCATCTGGGGTTTTCAAATGTGATCTAAAAACAAAAGTATGGTCTATTTCACTTGCTTAAAACTTCTGGGTCACATGAGCTAATACCCAGAGTAGTTAATTTTTATAGAGGATATGGTGTCTTAGTTTTGTTACTTGCTGTGACACCAAGGACATCAGCTCTCTGTTACAGTTTCTCATTTATAAACAGGATGTTGATAACATTGTTAATGTAGCTCAGTCTTGAATTGCTACTCTTCTGCTTGCTAGGGAAATTATTAATATGAATCCAAAGATAATACTAATATTCATCCAAAGAGGAGGGAGTGTAAGTCTTTGAGATACACTGGAAAAACCCTGTGAAGGCCATTTGGAGGCCCTTAGGCTATATGCAAGGACAGGGGAAAAAAGGAGAGGGGAGGCACGCATTTCAAATTGTGATACTGTGAGACATAAAAACTGAAAACTAGCACTTATTGTAATGAGCACCATCCTAAGTGTTTAATATGTATTCGCTAACTGACTCCTCGAAAAACCCTAAGAAGGGTAGGTGCTACTTTTATCTCAATTTTATAGAAGAGGAAAATGAGGCACAGAGAGGCTAAAGTCACTTGCCCAAGGACACACAGCTAGTAAGTGGCTATACTGAGATGAACTGTAACACGTCCTTTTAAGGTCCTAAAATATTACTGAAATAGATGAATAAAGCAAACATATGTTAGCTCTATCTGGTATGAGAAATAAACCATGAAAAAAAATTTAAAGGGAAAGTTGAGAGAGATCCTTTGACAATTATACTTCTGAATTCTGGTTCTAACCCCTGGGCATGCTGGAATTCATTTAAAGGTATTTACTCATGGACCCCATGTGAGGTGTTTATTATAGGAATGATAAATATAATTTGATTATGCTTTCAACTATAAGAGACTCCCAAATCATGGGCCTCAAGGGTAGCAATCAGTGAGGTTTCACAACATTATCACATGGCTGTATGTCAGTGCCAATGATTTTGCCAAAATTACCTTTCTTTTGTTTACCTGCATTACATTCTTAGGCACTTTATCACTAACATGGGTAAATTTTAGTGATGAATTCAATTTATACATTTTTTAATTTTTCTACATTTATTTTTAAATTTAAAAAATACAAATAGAGACAGAGTTTCACTATGTTCCCCAGGCTAGTCTTGAACTCCTGGCCTCAAGTGATCTGCCCGCCTTGGTCTCCCAGAGTGCTGGGATTACAGGTGTGAGCCACCACATCCGGCCATCAATGATGAATACATTTTATAAAATGTTACTACTATCAAGCCCTTTTTCACATGTATCTTGCCCATATATACCTATTTTAGGCCTGGAGTTCTTAAACAGATGTATAATTTTTAGAAGATTCAAGTACTTAACATAAAAACACAAACACACACATGCACACATGCAAGCACACACACTCTCTCACCCACAACCTGTTTATATGCCACTTAAAATAGCAGTAAAGAAACAGATTTTCACCATAAGTATGATATTTGAATTTTTTAAGTAAAACAAAATAAAGAAGATGACAATATACTGGAAAAAATTAATCAAAAATAGTATACAAATACCCAAATCCCTAACATCATGCACATTTTAGTAAGTATTAAGACAAAGACTTTAATAACAACCCATAACAAAAATAAAGATTAGGAGACAAAGAAATGGTATATTGGGATAAGACAAGAAAGTATTACAGAAACAGTGTTAAATATACATGAATAAGTAAAAATCTAACCTTCAGAGTTACAGTGAACACTAAGACTGTAAAAACAATGGTTCCGAAAGTCCAGTTTCCGTATACCTGAAAAACATTTAATAATTACATGTACCATGTATACACAAGTATTATCTTAGTATTTTTTTATTAAAAAAAAAAGCCAAGTTTAATTTTGTGTGTAACTGCCAAAGATTTTTCTATGAATTGTTTAAGGAAACAGCTAGTCAATAAGATCAGGCCACAATGCCAGATTTTCCTGTGATCCTAAATTTTCACGAACAGATACACTCCACCTGTGGTTGGCAGGGTTTACTTCTACTACTCCCTGCAGCATTAAATAGGGAACTCGCTGGTGTGACAAAGGCCAAAGAAAGCAAATACTCTACTAACAGCAATGTTCATCAAAACAAGTCATTTGAATGATTCATGTCTCTAAAGAATTTGATATGGCATTTTCCTACAATATAGAACTAAACCTCTCAAATGGGCAATAATTTGTAGACAAATGGATTTACATTTTTTTAAATGAGTCTTTTTTTTGGTTATAAATACAGGAGCTGTCAGCATGTGCACATCAAAGAAAAGCAGATACCATGTATAAATCCAAATGATGGCAATGAATGGCACATATGCTTACCAAATGTTGTCAAGATCTGAATGCGTAACATTAAAACAGAAAATGAGATGTAAAAGGTTTTTAAAAAAATAAAAACAAAAATTAAGATTAATTAAAGCAAAAAAAGGATTCACTCAAATCATACATGAGTTTTTTTTTTCTTGCTAATAGTAATTCATATACTTACTGTAATTTTAGCAAACATTTAGAGGGATGGTGACATATACAGTAAAACCTTATTAATTTGGACTCTGTGAACTCAAAATGGGTAACGAATTAAACAGATGCTGAGTTGATGTTCTCATGCACCACCTGGAAAGTTTGCTGAGCAAATGAATCACATCGACTAGAGGAGGGTATCTGCTACTTGGGAGCAAACCCCTTTTAAGCAGTAGCCAGCTATGTTAAAATCTGGCTGCCAAATAAAACCAAAATAAAAAGTGAATTTGCACAATCAGTTATAAACCTGAAAAGGCCAGAAAATCATCAAATCAAATCAATTCTTCTTACTGATGGGCAAAGCTGACCTGGAAAACTGATGTGATTTTCCCAAGGGCTCACAGGATTTGGCAGGACACTCTCTTTGGCAAGTGCTACATGTGACTACTTTAAAGCAGATCTGTGTTTCCCCAACAAGTACTTTGTGATTAATAATTTTCATGGATTCATACTAAACTAATTTTTGTCCAAATTAGAGAGATTTTGATTGCAATGCCTAATTTTAAAGTACCTAATTCACTGAACCTATTTTTCTGTAACAGGACATAATGTACTCAGTAAATTCTTTTTGAACCTTAGCTTTGCTTCACATTATGATTATAAAGAATGAACAACCATAAATGAAGAATCTCAGAAATAGCAAAGGAGAACATAGTGAAAGCAGTATGCAAGGTAGTGTTTTTGGTTTCCTATTGTGTGGCTGCAGGAGGAAGGCCTCACCTGTCCCCCATCACTAATTTTCTCCTAGAGTACAGACAGGGCAAAATTACCCCAGTCCAGCTGCTGAATGAGATAGTCATGAGCTGGGAAGACATTGGCAGGACCAGAGTAGCCTTTCTGGAGAATACTGTGCTTCCATTGGGAAGAGAAGGAAGGAGAGAAGAGAATTACCCTCTTCACCTATTCGGCAAACACTCCAAATACATGGCAGCTACCCACTTTAGCTCCAAGCACGGAAGGCAACCATGAATAAGAATTGAGTGCGGCTAGGCTTTACTTTAAAATGGGAAAAACCTTTCTCATGTCAAAGAGCAGGAGTCTGAAGTCCCAAGAACTCTGTTAATCTAGTAAAAATTACAGCCAAGTTAAGGTTCCAGAAAGTTTGCAGATAAGCTCTCTAGTTAGCCATGCACACAGAAAGTGATTTCTTATTTTACTTCTATTGTTCTAAAGAAGCTGTGAGAACTAACTACTGTATCTTCAGAAAAAGTTTGTAAAATGATTACCGCTAGAGTATGTATATGACAGGTCCAGTGCCTGTGGGAAAAAGATAAGCCATGCTTATAATACCAAAAGATGTAATGACAGGTTCTTTTTACCTTTCCATTTTCTTCTAGGGATGCAGTCTGAAAAAGAAAGTAAGTCCCAAAGAAGAACACTGTCCCTTCAAAGGCAGCCAGAAATGTCCAATATAAGAAGGGGCTCAACTGTAGCATGGCATTGCCAGAAATTTTCCTATTGAGAAATGGGGGTACAAAAATTAGTGAAACTTTTCATTTAAACATACAGTGAAATGTCAAAGGTGGGCATGGGGTTTGACCCTGCTATAATGAAGGGGGCTACCCTTAATGGCCTGACAGATTTTTGGTAAAGGGTCAGACTGAGCCAAAGGCTGACCTTCATGCAGTCATCTCCTGACTCAGCCACTGGAGTAAACTCTCTAAACTCTTCTAAATTTTTGGCCACTTACAACAATAACATCAATAATTCCCTTCGATTAATGGTACTTATATGCCTGGAATTGGGTTAAGAGTTTTACAGACATTAACTATTTTTATCCACATAAAAACTACATGAGATAGGTATTATTATCACTCAGATTTACAAACAATAAGAAGCCTCAGAAAGGTGTAACACAATGGTTCCCAAACTTTGATGCACTTTGGAATCCCCTGAGGATCGTTAAAAACTACTAATGCCTGGCTCCTATCTTCATTCTGATTTAATTGGCATAAGGTGTAACATGGAGGTCAGGATATTTTTAAAGCCCCCCAGCTGATTTCAATGTGCAGTACAGTTTGGGAACCACTAGTGTAGTAGCAATGCCAAGGTTCACTTGGTTAGAGACAAAGCTAATATACAATCTTGGATTGACTTGACTTCAGAGCATATGATCTCAATCAAGCTACCAAGCTTTCCAATAACAATTAAGATATTTCTTTTAATCAAGATTTATTCCTGGAAATTTAACCTTTTTTTTTAGGTCTTACGGTGCCCTTTATATTTTTCCATCGAGTCAAATAACATGTTTGGAGTTTTATAATGATACTTTGATAAATGGCAGGTGGACAGATTAAGTTTAAATATGTCAATAACAGCACAAGTCAGAATGCTAAATAAGGCTTCTCAGCATAAGTCAGAATGCTAAATAAGGCTACCAATTCTAATGGAGCAGAGCTGCAGAAAAAGATGGGTCTGTGCATGTGTTTCTTTTGGATTCTATTTCAAATTGCTCTTAACATTTAATAAATGATACCTAATTACTCAAATAACATATTTGTTTCTAATACCACCAAGAATGTCACTGGGCTGTATCAAGTAAGAAACACCTTTGTAATGTAAATGCAACTGATCCTTGTTGAGTTGGTATTCAGTACTGTGGGGTTTCGTGAACACATGGCAATTACGCAACTTTTACCTACTAGGATTTGCAGGTGCATGCAGCGATCTGAAATTCAGGGTATGCTGTCTGTCCTAGAAAAATGGCAGAAAGAGGTAGCTGCTTCCCAGAAACAAGCTCTCCCTACAGCCAGTCATGTTTCCAAGGCAACTAGGAGCCAAAGGGAAGGCACCTCCGTAAAGATCCTTGCAGGCACTGCCCAACAACTGCCAGCCAATGTGGCTTTTGACAATCACTGACTTGGGCTGAGGAAGAAAGGGCAAAAGCAGGAAGTGGTCCCTGTCTTTACAGACCATCGACAGGAGTTACATCACATTCAGTGGGGGAAAAGAGCAGGAGACCATGATATGTTGAATTGTAGGTCAGGCTTTCTAGCTGCACTCGAATGAAGAAACTGTCAAAAACTCAAGAATGGGGCAATCAACATGAAGGAGAGCATGAGAGAGAATCAAGATCTGGGGAATGGTTGATAAGCAGCACAGGCCTGAGCACCTCCATATTATGGTAGGCAGCAGGTATACCAGAACCCTTTCTTTTGCCTTTTAACGCTGTAGAAGAAACAAATTATACCTGCTCCCTCTATAGAAAAACTAGTTTTTTACATTTCTCTTAAAAATATGAAAACATCCAATTATGTCTTGTTTCACATCAAAGTGTTTGGAAATATCCAAGTCACTAAATCACCGAAGGTAAAATCTATAATATGCTACACAATGCCACTGCTAATATTAAGTGGCATACTATTCAGAGAGCCATAGAGGAAGACCAGGGCTTCATGTTCACAAAGGAATAGTCAGAGTAATGAAGCAATCTAGAGTCTGGTGACAGGCCAAGAGCAATGTCTTGTCAGAGAAGGCATTCACTACTTACAAGTATGAGGTCAAAGAGGAAAGTAGCACTTTGGACTGGGCAATAGGCATGCCATGGACTTTATTTTTGCCTCAGATGTGGCAAGTCTATGCAAAATTCAATAAATCATGACCTACACCTAAAGCACAGTCACTAAAACTTTATGGAAACCCTTATGATATTTTGTACTCAACAGCTTTTTGCAGATTTTTGACATTCTTAATTTATGCAAATGCTCAGCACAGCCCTGCAGGCTGGAGGACGGTGTTAGAATAATAAGATTAATAGCCGTCATTGCTTGAAAACTTGTCAGGGACTGTTTTTTAAAGTTATTTTGTATATAGTGACTCCTTTATTCCTCACAAAACCATTGTGATTAGGTGCTACTGTTGCCCATATATGACTGAAGATGAAACTGAAGCATACTACAGTCAAGTAACCTGCATAAGGTCACATGGTTAAGTGGCAGAGGATTTCAGCCTAGTTGTTAGTCTGAGCTCTTGGTGGGACTGAATGGGAGGAATTCTGCCTACTACCCCTCAAATCCCACTTCAATCAGAGCAAACACTATTGGGCTTCACTTTAGAAGTTGTCTGGAAACAACTGTAGTTAAAACAATGTTTTAAAACCACTGGCCTGCTGGAAAAAGCACTGGAAAGAGGGCTGAATTCTGATCTTCATTTTGCATTTGGTTGTATCCTGTGTCCTTAGGTAAGCCATTTCTGGACCCTGGTTCTTCATTTTCAAAAAGAGAATAGCATGAACTGATGCTTATAAGATTTCTACCAAAGTTCTAATGATTCTCCTCTAGATCTAATTATGCATTTACAACAAATACAGGGATCAGCAGAACATGTAAACACAATGAGAATATAATCAGCAAACTCTAGACCAGGAGAAATATTACAACATAAAGAATCTGGTTTTGTCCACAAATAAATTGCAGGGTTAACTTACAGATTAAAACAGACTCAGAAAGTATATAAACCAATTGCAATGTGTGGACCTTCTTTGGATCCTGATTCAAATAAGCATGCTAAGAAAAAAAGTGAGTCAACTGGAGAAATGTGAACACTGGCTGGATATTTGATATTAAGGACTTGTTAAGTGAGGAGTATTATCATCTTTAAAAATCCTTATCTTTAAAAGGTGCATAGTGAAATAACTGTTTTATATAATGTGTGAGATTTGCTTCAAAATAAGCCTTTGATAGAGCAGATAGGGTTATTAGTCGAACAGGAATATCAAGGATTGAGAGTTGTTGAAGCTGAGTGTTTAAAACAAACAGAGTGGTTCGACAACTATCGAATAGCATTCTCTCTACTTTTATGTATGTTTGAAATTTTCCTTAATAAAGACCTTTAAAATGATAAATTTTATAACTCTGTATAATTCTAACAATTGCTAAATGTAACTTTTATGAGTCATTCCGGTTTAAAAAATCCCTTAAATTAGTGCATCTTCGTTTCATACAAATAAATCACCCAAACCTCTACTGCACTTGCTACCTACTATTCAGCAATGCTTACAATCTGCTGTAAATTAACATCTTTAACCTCAGCTGTAGGCTATAATCTAAAAATCCAATTAAATCATAAGTTAAGCAACTGGGGCTAGTGCTAAGTCCCCCGTCCACAGAGAAAAGCATCTATTTCAACTGACACAAAATGAATACAATGGCTTATGAGTTCATTATTTTCTTCAACAAAACAGTTTTAGAATGGGGTTAACAAAGGTGGGGTACAGGGCAGCTAATGCTGTAGGTGCAGTTTACATGAGAAAGGGTAATATAACTTCATCATTCAATCTGCAACAAGTAGGAATCAATATTCTAAACTCCGGAAGATCTTTGTGTATGCTTTTTTTCCTTTGGAGTTAAAATATCATGTCTTCCCATGAGACACCAGAACATTATGACATCGTAGGTTTAAGTTTTAGAAATGAGTGACTCTGAACTAAATGTTTCACACAGATTCAAGTACAGAACCCACACCTAGGAAATGTCATTTTCCTGTTGTCATTTTCAATAGCTAAAAATTCCAAATAGAACCACATAATCAAACCACAAACCAAGTACATAGTTCTGTGTTCTTCTCACCAACTTTGAAAGTCTTAGGGGGTTTTAACTAAATATTTAACTTACATATACAATCGGGGATCTGAGGTCAGAGTGTCAACGTTGATGTGCTGTTCCAGTAGACTATAGGCCAGGATGGGCAGGGATGTGAAGCAGATATTATACATTGTAAGGTAAGCAGCATCATACAGTGGCTAAAATAAAAAAACAGAGGAAAGAAAGAAATTTCATATAACAATCATCTACAAGATGATATTTATGTATGTGGAAAACTTACTAGCTAAAATAAAGTTTTCTGTCATGGTTTTGGTGATGGCAAAGGAAACTGTAAATAAGATCACTGCCTAGTAACTACAAAAAAGAATCTAACATATTGTGATGTGTCACATTAATATACCTCCCCTTTAACAGAATCTAATTTAGAATGTTCACACGCTATAAGCTGCGTTTCTAATAGACATTAATAACTTTTCAAAAGATTACTTAGTAGCTAAAACTAGTTATTCAGGAGTTATTTCAGCAAAGACCATTAAGTATAAGTGAAGAATCCTTAGAGAAACTAAATATAGGCAGCAGCCAGCCTGTGTCACAATTGTTCTGGTTAACATTTTACATATTTTTGGTTAGTATTTTCAAGTCCAAATTGTGTATTTTCTAACATCCTCTTCCTGAGAAGCCCTACAGTTCCTCATGGCATGTGTTATTCCTCCCTGACTGAGAAATAGACCTAATTTGATCAACTCCAAGTGTGGCCCTGGTGGTCTTTGACTGGAGAACTAGGAGAATCTTAAGCTCCTATAACAGAACCTGGTATACAAAAAGCATTCAATTAATACTAGATTAATAAATAAATGAGTACAGATAGAAAGCTGTAACATTTCTAAAGGGCTGCTCTGATATCATACATCTTCCTTTATTGAAAAAATTTATTCTATGAACCTCATTCCGACAAAAGTATTTACTTCAGTATTTATCTACACAGTGCTGAAGATTGTCATACAAACATTTTCTGTGGCCTGAATAAATAATTCCCCATACTTATAAGTGTTTTTCACATGTATAAATGTCCCTTGATTAATAAAATGCATTTAACTATGACACAAATTAACAAAATAATGTATTTTCAATCAATGGCTAAGAAAAATAATTACCATCATAATGGAGATTGACTCTAAAAGGCTGGGAATGACTTGAATAGCACATTAGTTACTTCACTAGTTGACTGCAGGACATTTACTGAGTGTCTACTAAATGACAAGTACTAGGGACAGAGATGACTTATCCCCTGTCCACCAAGGAGGTCAAATTCTAGATGGAGAGGCAGAATGAGAGGTGCACAAGGAGCTGGGGAAGCCCAGAGGAGGGGACAACAACTCTGGCAGCAGGAGAGACAAAGCAAATGATAATGTATGCAACATTCTCCATGAAATTGAAAGACACCTCCAACATACCTTCTATAAACAAAGATAATTCCACTGAATTAAAAAGTACAAAAAAGGTGTTGCATTCCTTTTTCTTTTGAAAGGAGAGGACTAGTCCGTGGCATATAACACCACATTTTCTTTGAAATCTACTCATTTTCACTAATGAGTAAATTAAAAAAATATACAACTCAGATTGACTAGTGTGTAATTTAGTCTTGAATTTCATTCAAACAAAAGAAATATCAATCTACTTTTGTTTCATTATGGTACTTTAAAATCACATGACAGATAATTGTAATTCTTAGGTACATAATTAGAATGTCCCCAAAACAAACAGGTTTAGTTGATAATACTGTTTTTTATGAAACCTATTACAATGTTTTCTTTTCATTAAAAAAAAATCTATCCTAGTTTTGCTAAAGAAAGGGAAGCTTTCTTTGGTAAAGAATCTGAATCCTGGTCCATATCTACACTCTTCATAGTCCTCTTTGCAAGTTCCAGAGAATGCCTAATGTGCTTCTGGACTGAAAAAGGCTGACTACCCATAGGTACTCCAAAGATATTTGCAATAAAAGGTTGCTACATTCAGCACTAGCACAAGACCAAAATCAAAAATAAAGATTTTGCATATCAGATTGCCTCTTGAGCTCTCCTAGTACACTTTTACCTTCCTTTTACCTGGTACATTTTTCCTTTAAGATGTCCACAAAGTTCCTTCTCTTACCTCCTTCAGGTCTCTGCCCAAATGTCACCTCATCAGAGAGATCTTTCCAGATCTCTAAAACAGCAGCCCTCTATCCCAGTTACACTCTATCACTTTATAATGCTTTCTTTTTTCCACCATAGCATATATCAGTGCCCAACATAATGTATTTGATTGTTGTCTTTCACCCTATCACTACACACTGCAAGTTTCATGAGAGCAAGGAAGCTTGTTTTGATCACTGCTATATCCTCACCATATAGCCTGGCACAAAGTAGGCAATCAAGAAATAGTTGAAAAAAAAAATGAACCTACCAGTTGAGCAACAGAGGAGCCAAACATCAACTCCTATGGAACCATAAGCAGTTAAGTCAATCTAAGGAGACTGAAGACAATCCATGGTATGAATCTCAGATGGCTTTATAAGAAATAAGTCATTTTTGCCCTAAAACTTGTGCTTGGTAAACATGTTTTAAAAGAATAACAAAGCAACAGACTCCTTTCAAAATAACAAAGCAACAGACTCCTTTCAAAATGAAAACTATATTTCCACCAGAACAAGCCAACTTACCTTTAGCACACTGCTACACATTAGTTAAGAGAATTTCAAATAGCTTTTTAATACTTACATTCATCCAAGAAAGTAAGGAATTAGCAACATTTTGCTCAATAGCAATTTGAATGTTCAAGAAAAACAGATTGATCTAATACTATTAATTTTGAATACAAGAAGGTTGATGGCACTTCCAAAAACTGAAAGATGCTTAATTCATAATGTGAGCTGTTTATAACTGGCACTACTGGGCTAATGACATGGCATTGATGTAAGAGACAGCATATCAAACAGTAAAGAGGCAAATTCAAGAGAAAGAGAACAGTCATTTCCATTGAGAAGAATGCATTCTCTTAAAAATACTGCCAAAGAGACTTTAACACCCTACTGACAGCATGAGACAGATCACTGAGGCCAAAAACGAACAAAGATATTCAGGCCCTGAACTCAACATGTGACCAAATGGACCTAATAGATATCTACAGAACTCTCTATCCCCCCTCCAAACAACAGAATATACATTCTTCTTATCGCCACATGGCACACACCCTAAAATCAATCACACAATTGGACATAACAATCCACAGCAAATTCAAAAAAACAAAAATCATACCAACCATACTCTAAAACCACAGTGTGATAGAGATTAATACTAAGAAAAACCACTCAAAACCATACAACAACATGAAAATAAAACAACCTGCTCCTGAATGATTTTTGGGTAAATAATGAAATTACGGTGAAAAACAAGAATTTCTTTAAAACTAATGAAAACAAAGATACAACATACCAGAATCTCTGGGACACAGCTAAAAAAGTGTTAAGAAGAAAATTTATAGCACGAAATACCCACATCAAAAAGTTAAAAAGAGGGCCAGGTGTGGTGGCTCAAGCCTGTAATCCCAGCACTTTGGGAGGCCAAGGCAGAGAGATCATTTCAGGTCAGGAGTTCAAGACCAGACTGACCAACATGGCGAAACCCTATCTCAACTAAAATATAAAAATTAGCCAGGTGTGGTGATGGGCACCTGTTATCTCAGCTACTCAGGAGGCTGAAGGAGGAAAATCTCAAACCCAGGAGGCAGAGGAGGCAGTGAGCCAAGATTGTGCCACTGCACTCCAGCCTGGGTGGCAGAGTGAGACTCCCTCTCAAAGGAAAAAAAAGTTAGAAAGAGGTCAAATTGACAACCTAACATCACAACTAGAAGAACTAGAGAAACAAGAGCAAATCAACCCCAAAGCTAGAAGAAGACAAGAAATAACCAAAATCAGAGCTGAATTGAAGGAAACTAAGACACAAAAAACCATACAAAAGATCATGAAATCCAGGAGATAGTTATTTGAGAAAGTTTAATAATAAATATAGACCACTAGCTAGACTAATAAAAAAGAAGATTCAAATAAACACAATCAGAAATGACAAAGCAGATGATGCCACTGACACAAAAGAAATACAAAAACGAGCCTCAGAGACTACTATGAACATTTGTATGCACACAAACTAGAAAACCTACAAGAAACGGTTAAATTTCTGGTCATATGCAACTTCCCAAGACTGAACCAGTCAGAAAACCAGGGATTTCCTGAATACTTGAAAAGACCAATAATGACTTCCAAAACTAAATGGTAATAAACAGTCTCCCAACCAAAAAAAAAAAAAAAGCCCAGGACCAGATGGAGTCACAGCCAAATTCTACCAGATGTATAAAGATGATCTGATAGCATTCCTACTGAAACTATTCCAAAAAAACTGAGGAGGAAGGTTTTCTCCCTAAATCATTCTATGAGGCCAGCATCATTCTGATATGAAAACCTTGGCACAGACACAACAACAACAACAAAAAGAAAACTTCAGGCCAAATCCTTGATGAAGATAGATGCAAAAAATACTCAACAAAATATTAGCAAACTGAATCCAGCAGTGTATCAGAAAGCTAATCCACCATGATCAAGCAGGCTTTATCACTAGAATGTAAGGTTGGTTCAATATATGCAAATCAATAAATGTGATTTATTACAGAAACAGAACTAGAAACAAAAACCACATGATCATCTCAATAGATGCAGAAAAAGTTTTCAGTAAAATTCATCATGTTAAAAACTCTCAACAAACTAGGCACTGAAGGAACATTCTTCAAAATAATAAGAGCCATCTAAGAAAAATCCATAACCAACATCACACTTAACAAGCAAAAGCTGGAAGCATTCCCTCAAAACTCAGAAGAAGACAAGGATGCCCTCCCTTGCCACTCCTATTTAATATAGTACCGGAAGTCCTAGCCAAAGCAATCAGGCAAGAGAAGGAAGGAAAAGGCATCCAAATAGGAAAACAGGAAGTCAAACTATCCCTGTTTGCAGATAATATGATTCAATACCTTGAAAACCTCATAGCCTTGGCCCAAAAGCTCCTTGACCTGGTAACTTCAGCAAAGTTTCAGGGTATGAAATCAACGTACAACAATCAATAGCAATCATATACATCAACAACGTCCAAGCTGAGAGCCAAATCAGTAACATAATCCCATTCACAATAGCCACAAAAATAATGAAATGCCTAGGAGTACAGCTAACCAGGGAGGTGAAAGATCTTTATGATGAGAACTACAAAACACTGCTCATAGAAATCAGAGATGACACAAACAAATGGAAAAACATTCCATGCTCTTGGATAGGAAGAATCAATATTGTTAAAATGGTCATGCTGTCCAAAGCAATTTACAGATTCAATGCTATTCCTATCAAACTACTAATTACATTCTTCACATTTAGAAATAAATATTTTAATATTCATATGGCACCAAACAAAGGGCCCAAATAGCCAAGGCAATCCTAAGCAAAAGGAACAAAGCTGGAGACATAACCTGACTTCAAACTGTACTACAGGGCTACAGTAACTAAAACAGCATGGTACTGGTACAAAAACAGACATATAGACCAATGGAACAGAAGAGAGAGCCCAGAAAAAAAGGCCACACATCTATGATCACCTCATCTTCAATACAACTGACAAAAACAAGCAACAGGGAAAGGAATCCCTATTCAATAAATGGTGCTGGGATAACTCACTAGCCATGTGCAGAAGATTGAAACTGGACCCATTCCTTATGCCATATACAAAAATCAACTCAAGATGGATTAAAGACTTAAATGTAAAACCTAAAACTATAACCACCCTGGAAGACAACCTAGGATATACCAGTCTGGACATAGGACCTGGCAAAGATTTCATGGCAAAGATGATGAAAGCAATAGCAACAAAAACAAAAACTGACAAATGGTACCTAATTAAATAGTTTCTGCATACAAGAAGAATGATTATCGACAGAGTAAACTGACCAGGGTAAAAAACCTACAAAATGAGAGAAAACATTTGCAAATGATGAATGTGACAAATGTCTAATATCTAGCATCTATAAGGAACTTAAATAAATTTACAGGCAAAAATCAAACAACCCCATTGAAAAGTGGGCAAAGGACATGAACAGAAACCTTCCAAAAGAAGACATACATGCAGCCAGCTAGCATATGAAAAAACGCTCAACATCACTAATCATTAGAGAAATGTAAATCAAAACAAAAATGAGATACCATCTCACACCAGTCAGAATGGCTGTTATTAAAAAGTCAAAAAATAACAGATGCTGGCAAGGTTGCAGAGAAAAGGGAACACTTGTACACTGTTGGTGGGAATGTAAATTAGTTTAGCCATTGTGGAGAGCAGTGTGGTGATTCCTCAAAGACCTTAAAACAGAATTACCATTCAACCCAGCAATCCCACTACTGGGTATATACCCAAAGGAATATAAATTATTCTACCATAAAGACACACGCACATATATGTTTACTGCAGCACTCCTCATAATATCGAAGACATGTAATCAACCTAAATGCCCATCAATGGTAGACTGGATAAAGAAAATGTGGTACATATATATCATGAAATACTATGTGACCATAAAAAAGAATAAGATCATGTCGTTTGCAGCAACACAGATGGAGCTGGAGGCCATTATCCTAAGCAAACTAACACAGGAACAGAAAACCAAATACAGCATATTCTCACTTGTAAGTGGCAGCTAAACAATGAAAACATGTGGACACAAAGAAGGGAACCACAGACACCAGAGGCTACTTCAGGTTGGAGGGTGAGAGGATCAAAAAGCTATCAGGTACTATGCTTATTACCTGGGTGACAAAATAAACTGTACACCAAACTCCTGTAGCATAAGTTTACTTATATAACAAACCTGTACATGCACTCCTGAACCTAAAAATTAAAAAAAAAAATACTGTCAAAGATTTAGAAAAAAATCACTTCCTACCAGGAGGAATCAAGAAGAATACATAAATGTATTCATAAGTATACTTTGTATTCACAGAAGTGTATACAAAGCTTGCCTTTGAAATTTAGAAACTCAGTCTCTAACACCTATGGCAATGTGGTAGCTCAGTCTGGCAAAAATCACTGAACTTCTCATAGATAAAAATTTCTGAGTCACTGAGTATTACAGCTCCTGTATTTCGCTATACTTCCCACCAGAAGTAATGCCAAATCCATTTCAGTTGTTAAAACAAAGATGCCTTCTCATCCTACCCGTTAGGTATCAAGTTAATATACAGCATATTCCTTATGTATGTTCAGAAAACAATAGAAAGCATAACATCTATAGCTGCTTTATGTAATCCAAGGCTTTCTCTAGGAATCACAGTTCTCGACTAGCTTAAAGATTAATATTTTCTATAAAACTAACCTGAGAACCTCCAAAGTTGGGAGATTTCATTTAATGAAATATTAAGTTATAACATTTCAGAACTGTGAAACAGATTTTATACATTGATAAAAAGAGAAATTTCAAAATACTCTTTTTAATGTTATCACAACTCCAACAGGGTATACCAAAAACATTTCAAAATGAAGGTAACAATAAGAAAACTAGTAAAGCAAGGACATAAACATTTGCTGTTGTCAAAACCAAGAGATCCTTTTACTTTAGATATACATCTCTAATCTCTATAAATCTACTATATAAGGATAATTTATTAACAGCAAATGTAAACATTATAATGAATAACTTGGGAAACAAACCTGTTGTGAGAATCCACAGAAGAACTGGTACAAAAACTGTGGCAAAATGAAACAAAGGTTCTAGAAAAAAAAATTAAGACAAGAATTAACATCTTCACTTAATCAACTTGCTAAACTAAAATGGGAATATATATGCCAAATAGTTTACAATTATTCCTAAATCCTTCTAATGTCAGAATGCAATAAACCTCTATTCCAGAGACATAAGGAAACAACTCAAAAAATTATTAATTCATATTATGACCAATTTTTGCCCTATCAAGGCAGAAGAGGATCTTATTTACTTTATGAGAATCTCTTGCTATTCTTCCAGGAAAGAAATGAGCTTATCCAATATGAACACTAAATGGTACTGTATCTTTAACACCAATTAGATTTGCAAATCATATAGTAGACTGACAATGCTGTAAGCATACAAAGTCAATTAATGCCAATAAATAGTTGGGAAACTACTACAGATTATATTGACACTAACAATATCAACAAATACTTTAATACCTTTATTACTACCTCATCAAACAATCAACATATCATTACTGAGTATCTACTACACACAAAGACAGCACATAGGTGATACCAAAAAAAAAAAAGTCAACTTCTTTCTCTTAAGTCAGGGCCCCTACCCTACCCCTCCCCGAGGCTACACAACAGGAGGTAGCAGCAGGCAAGTGAGCATAACAGTCTGAGGTCCCTGGTGCCAAAAAGGTTGGAGATTGCTGTCCTAAGGGACTTATTTAATTTGAAAAATACTAAAAAGACAAGCAGAAAAGAAATACAAGCTGGGAATTCGTAAGGTAGTAAAAGCTACTAAGTGTGATTATAAAATACTGAAATTGATGTCTTTAAGCAAAACCATTAGGACTAGAATTTTCAAATAAGTGCTATCCTTCAAAGCAGGTTGTGAGTTTCTTTGCTGTCACTTGTTCGTGGTATCTCTGAACTTCTCTTCAAGAACCTGCTTCAAAAGCCCACTTTCCAGTCATGCCAAAAAACCAGTCTCCTCCCTTCTGTCAGCTAATTCTCCAGAATTAGCTCTAGGAGACTTGAGACTCTTTTTAAAAATCAAATGCAACCTCAAAGGATGAACATCTACCACAGCAGAGGATATTTACATCAATGTATTACTGGCTCTGGAGGACGTTTCTAAAGAAATGAGCTCAACATGTTTTGAATCACCCCTGCAGCATGAGTCAGAGCTCCCAAGGTCATCACCTGGAAGAGCAACACTCATTTTACATTATCAGTTCTGATACAAGGCAACATATAGTCCACAGTATTTCTCGAGTCACAGTTTACGTAAAAAATAAGTTTTCTGAGGTTGAAGTAGGTAGAGCTCAGTGAGGATCATAGGGTTGCTTCATGAGAAGGGAGAGTAGATGTCTACCTCATCCACGAGAATGTAAGTTTCATGAGAACAGGGACATTACCTGTATTATTCCATGGTGTATCCTCAAGTGCCTAAAACAGGACTTGGCACATGGTAATACATTTAAAATACATTTGTCGACTGATTGATTGAATAAAGAAGTTACAACTTGAACTATGAATAAAGTTGAACAGGACATGTTGATGGCAGGAATCAAGACAAGAATGTATGTATTTTAAACTTATATGGTAAGACAGGGTCAGACTGTGGGGTGCCTTAAAAGCCAGACTAAAGCTGAGACAATGGAGAGTAAAGTTTCTAAGGAACAAGTTGAAAAGTGGCATTCTTTTTTTTGTTGCTTGTTTATTTATTTATTATACTTTAAGTTCTGGGGTACATGTGTAGATCGTGCAGGTTTGTTACATAGGTATACACGTGCCATGTGGTGGTTTGCTGCATCCATCACCCCGTCATCTATATTATGTATTTCTCCTAATGCTATCCCTCCCCATGCTCTCACCCCCTGCTATTCCTCCCCTAGCCCCTCATCCCCCAGGTCCCGGTGTATGATGTTTACCTCCCTGTGTCCGTGTGTTCTCATTGTTTAACATGAAAAGTGGCATTCTTTAAACACTAATCAAGTTGAATTATGTAAGGAGGATTAAATTGAGAAACATAAGGCAGGAAGACCTGTCACTGAAGTACTCTACGAGTGGGCAATAACAATTTGAAGATGCAATGGCAAAAGGAAGGAAAGACTTCTTAGCTCAGCCAAATAGAGTTGAAAATACTAGAAATCCTCTTGGCACAAAAGATATTAATAAAAAATAAATACTGCTGAGTCAGTAACCAAGATGATAATGGGCCTAGAGATACTAAGGAAGACAGAGGTTATCATCTACATAAATAGCTACCGGTCAACATTTGCCATTTTAATGCTTGTTTTGTTCTCCTTAACAGAGCATTCCTTCCATCTGGTGGCAGTTGCTTGAATTGCAGGCCAAAATTCAAAAGAGGCAAAGTAAGCCTCTGGAATAGGTTCAGATTACTAGGCAGATCTGTATGACAAATCTTCAAGGGATCTCCTACTAGTTGGAGGTCAAGAGAGAATAACCCTTTATTTCCATGAACTGCTGGGTGCAAGGCCCAACAGACCCTAACTGTGACACAGGAAAAGTCATGGATTTGGATTAAATGAGTCTATGGTGGAACATCTAGCTCTGTCACTTTCAGGCTAGAAAGCCAAAGGCAAGTTATATCATCTTTCTGAGCTCCATTTTCCATGTATCTTAAATGGAGATAATACTACTTGCTTCATAGGATGTTTGTGAGGATTACATTTCTTAAAAAGTGATTTTGTGAACTCATAAAATACCTTACATATATTGGGTTACCACCATCATTATGATCATCTTCCTCCTCCACAGTGTTTGGCCTGGCTATCAGAGGATACTGGCTGGCAGGGTCTTAGAAAATCTGTGAAACTGGGTTCACAGTTTCATAAAGATATATTTTCATTAATATAAAGTTAGTAAGAAAGACCTAGGGTTGACTATAGACAACTGACATACAAAATCAGTTGCTGAGCTTTAGCTCTTGTAAAATATAGGGTATGAAATTCAAATATCATAACTACTTGAATCATATACTAAATTCCATAGGATTCAAGTAGTTAGAACATACACTTAATACTATACCTACAAACTAGAATCTAATTAAGAAATTTGGTAAATTCTATTCCCTGGAAGATAATAACAGATATGCAGACTCACTCTAACGTATACTCTAATGCTTGGTGATAAAAGGAAACCAAGGTATTGTCGATGAAGCTACTTCAGTGTCCAATATTGGGGATTTGCGATGTTGCACAATTATCATGTTTTGAAGAATATTAAATTGGGTGAGAAAAATGTTCACAATATAAATTAAGTGAAAAGGGCAAGTGCAAAGCAATATGTATTATACCAATAGGTACAAGGTCTCTTTTGGGAATGATAGAAAAGTTTTATAATTAGACAGTGATGACGGTTGAACATCATAGTGAACACATTATAAGTCATTGAATTATACACTTTAAAATGGTGAAATTTAGGCCAAGCATGGTGGCTCAAGCCTGTAATCTCAGCACTTTGAGAGGCCGAAGGGGGCAGATAACTTGAGGTCAGGAGTTTGAGACCAGCCTGGCCAACATGGTGAAACCCTGTCTCTACTAAAAATACAAAAATTAGCCATGCATGGTGGCATGAGCTTATAATCCCAGCTACTTGGGAGGCGGAGGCATAAGAATCGTTTGAACCCAGGAGGCAGAGGCTACAGTGAGCTGAGATTGCTCCACTGCACTCCAGCCTGGGCAACAGAGCGAGACTCTGTCTTTAAGAAAAAAAAAAGGTAAATTTTGTTAAATTATGTCAAAAAATTTTAAAAAACCCACATGTAGTGTATAGTGTATAAAAGTATAAAAATAATATGTACACACATTAATTTGTATAGATAAAAGACCAGAAGGTCATATATCAAAATGTTACCACTGGTTCTTTTGGTTGGCATGTTTATAGACAATTACAAATGACTGCAAAAATTTTATTTTAGAAAATTTTTATTTTTGCAGAGGCAAGGGCTCATTATATTGCCCAGGCTGGTCTCGAAATTCTGACCTCAAGTGATCCTCCTGCCTTGGCCACCCAAAGCACTAGAATTATAGGAATGAGCCACTACCAGGCCAAAGTGTTCTATTTTTTTGATTGGTGTGATGGTTACATGGATGTATACATTTGGCAAAACTAATGGAACTGTACACTTTTGATGAATACACTGTGTTGTATTTAATTTATACTTCAATATAAAGGGCTTAAAAATTCCTATCGAATATTTTACATCAAAAGGAATTTCTGGTTTCTGACTCATTCAATAGACCACCTCTGCTTTGTTGACTACAAATTTCAGTATGAGATAGCAAAAGCAGCATGAAAAAAGAAACAAAACCATGACCAAGCTGAGCCAATGCCGGATTTAAACAAAATTAAATTACATATATTTTATCACATACCTTATAGAAGAAGTACTGTACAAGGTGTGCTATTCTCACATAATATAGATGTCCATGAGCCAATAGCAGTTTCTTTAAGTGTTTAAACTTTGGAACAGAATAATCACTATTCCTAGCTGCTTGGCGACCTTCTTTGCCTTTAATACCTAAAAGAGAGTATCTCTATACAGTGAGTATTTTCTAGAATAAATGACTCCCTGATTTATTTTCATAGTTTCAACTTGGTTAAATGTCATAGTTCGATTCTATCATTTAGTTTCCCCTTTTTAAAAACCAAAGGGGTAATAACACTGACACTGAGACTTACCAAATAATTTAACTAGGTTTAATTGGTAACTCCCTATTTGTAACACAACATATAATAATTAAATAGAATCATTATTTCAATCATTAAAAGGCAAAAATTATATGAAGGAAAAAATTCAACTTAAAAATGATTAAGTCACGCATTAAGTGCTTAATTGTGTATGATGCTAGACTAGGTGTTTTAAGGCAACTCAGAAACCTGGGGTATGTGGTCTAGGAGCTCAATGATAAGACAGTGAAATTCTTTCATGAATGAAACCCTGACTAGCAGTGCAAGGGTTCTATGAGCTCGAGCAGCTTTAGGCCATTTTCATACTTGGATAACCAATGAGTAGAACTTTAGTTGCACACTAAATAGGACTACTTCCAAATGGAAAGAACAATTTGGGAATCTAAACTGCAGTACAATAATTCCCAAGACATGAATTCCATATCTGGCCCCACCACCCTACCAAAACAAACAAACTAGCTAACTAACTTGCTGAGGAGTTAGTTTTGTTGCCTAACAGCAACCTGAGAAGGGAAAAAATGGTACAGGTGGTGGAAAAGCTGCTGCTGCATGTCAATATATAAATTCAACACTACAGCCCAAACTACCCATAAATACTGCCACGTTGAAAAACAGCCAACCAATTATCATTTCTTAGCTCCAAACAGTTGAGATCTCAAAAGATATAATACAGCAACATAAGCAGGCAGTCTGGCCAGGAGCAGAAAATCAATAAAAACTTGATGCATGCTGTCAAAGTAAGAGCTAAACAATCAATTGTGCTGCCACTAGCTTTGGGAAATTCACTTTACTTGGCTAATTGAAATATATCCTTTAACTTTGTAACACTGCTACATTTCTACCATAGGATAGACCTTGTGATGGACATGTTGCATGATCAGATGAGGCCTTCATTTACTTAACAATTATCATTCCAAAATTCAAATTCAAGATGAGCAACCAAAACAGTCACTCTAGAATATAAGACCACACTACCTAAAAGCAATACTGATACTTTTTACAGCTGCCATCTCATTAGATATATCTTACCTATTCCCACATGGGATTCCAAGATCATACTAACATCATTGGCACCATCACCTATCGACAGAGTTATTGGGCTGCCTTTTAAATTCTTCACCATTCTGACAATCTAAATATTAAATACAAAAGAGGTATAAAAATGGTCAAAGAAGAATGTAAGATTGGACTACTTTAGGGGATTATGCCTCATTCACACTTGTAAATAGTGACCTTGCAAACAGAAAGGTAGTTTGTGCATATATAGTCATCCCTCAGTATCCTTGGAAGATTGGTTCCAGTACCCTTGTAGATACCAAAATCCTCCTGCATACTTTAAATTATCTCTAGATTACTCTGAATACCTAACTACAATATAAATGTTATGTAAACAGCTGTCATACTATATTGTTTTAAAATCTGTATTATTTTTATTGTTAATTGTTTTAGTTTTATTCTAATGTTTTCAATCCACAGTTGTTTGGATCTGTGGATGCAGGACCCATGGATACAGAGGGCCAACTGTAATATGTACAATAGTGTCAAATTCATAGATGTAGAAGAACACAGCCATTCAAACTGTAACACCAAAACCAATTTGTCCTAGTTCTGTACATACATGAACTATCAAAAAACTTGCCTCTCATGCATATTAGAGGTCAATACACTTCCTTCTTTTGTGATTGCATCATGTGTTATTTCAGATCCGATGCTGAAAGTGTGACAGAAGCCAGAAAGTTGATTTGGGGTAACATATACAGGCGCCACCAGAACCAAGTGGAAAGTCAGAGAACAATGTTTTCGGTTACTTTCTACTCTCTCCTTGCTGCTGACACTCACCTTTTCTAGGAGCACATCAACCCTTATTCCCAGGAACCTACCTAATGTTAAATTCTTGCACATATCTGGCTGCCAACTAAACTTTAATAAATCTCTCACTGCTCAACATGATCCGACCTCTCCTATGAGTAGCTATATTTCAAAAGGTGTATACTAAAGCGGCTGACATTTGCAGAAAGATGCCTAAGATATGTGTACAAAGTCTGTCACTATTCCCTGAGTGTTTTTTCAGATCAAAGCCTATCACTATTCCCTGAGTGTTCTTCAAGATGTATAAATGATACTGTGTAATTCAGTGCCATGTTCATGACAGGTACTGAATAAAATGTTCATCCCTGGTACTAAAATACTTCTGCCTTGCGGTTCTCCAAAAACCTTCTGGCAGAGTTATCTGTCGGAAATCTATTGGGTAATCAGCTGCCCTCCTACGCTATGTTTTAGATAATCACTGTTTGATGTGGCAAGCCACAAAACCCCTTGGAATCTAGCAGCTTAAAAAAACTTAAATAATTGAGTAGCTAAATAATGCTTTGCGAAAATACTGTCCTCACAATTGCTCTGACCAGTTAACATAAATAAAATCCATTTTCAACATAACTGGAGTGATTAAAATTAATTCATATGAGGCGAAGGCACCCTGCAGTTATTTCTTTAAATAGAATTCAATCAGGTTGTAGTTGTATTAAATGGTACAAAAACAAGCCACATCCAATTCCACTTAACACAAAAATGATGTGACTATGAAATGCCAGCTTTCCCCAATCCCTCCCCTTCAGGTTGGTTCCTCTTAAAAACTTTATAGAAGACTGTCAGAAATAACCTGTAAGTGAAAGAATAAAAGACAAAATTAAAGAACCCAAACTAAATTTGTTTGTAATAGGCTACAACAATGGTTAACTAAGTGCACATGTTATACTGTGTACAGTAATGATTTGCATGTCAAGGAAAAAATACACAGCCAGGGAAGGTTTAGAGAAGGCAGTAAAATTATCAAGACTGACAGCTTCTGTATGAAAATATAGACTAAAAAGACTAAAACTCATCACTGTGGAAAGATAAAAGGGTATTCAATCATGGACCATAAAATAATGAAGGATTTAGATTGGTAAACACGGACTTTTTCACTTAGCCCTAGGTCAACTAGATTAAGACCTCTTCAATCTCTAGGATAGCTTTATGAAAAAAAAAAATTACCAAACATTGTTTATTCATCAACTATAATAGCTTGCTTTATATTATATACAGGAATGTGCTAAGAGCCAAAACAGATAGAAAGTTTCATCACACACCCTAAAAAGCATATAAATGAAGTAGTCGAGTTAGGTCATGAGTACAAGAGCATTAGATAAACAGATTAACAATACAAGGTAACAAAACGTAGCATCTGTGCAGGGTTATGTGATATTGTCATCCACATAGGAAGGCCTAGGATGTCAGAGAAGGGAGAAAACACCATATGCCCAGGTGATCAGAAATTTTATAGAAGGAAGAGTGATTTGATCTAAATCACAAAATATTAGTTAAGACTCATATAGACGAGAAAGAAAGGAGTATTCCCGAGAAAGGGATTAGCATATCCAAGAGTACACAGCCAGATAAATACAGTACATGCTGAGAGAAGAGATCTGGCTTGCCCAGATCAATTGGAATTTTCATATAGGGGACATGGACAGAAATATCTGGAGCTAGTTCAACAGGGAGTGATATGAAAGTGGCAGCAGGGTGCAGGAAGAACTGGAGGAAAGCAAGACTGTAGGCAAAGAGAGAAGTTAGGTGGCTAGTTCCAGAAGTCCAATGAGCTACTGAAAGGCCTGGCTCGGAAAGGTAATGAAAAGAAAGGAATAGATGGAAAAGACAATGTAATAAGAAATGGACAACATTTAGTTGCTAAGACCACAAACCACAATGGAAGAGTAAAGTATGTGGAAAGGCAACACAGGTTTCAAGGTTTTGAATCTAGAAATCTGGAAGTACACTGAGGTCAGTCATAGAAAAAGAACATGCCAAGGAAAATGATGGTTGGACTCTAGAGAAGTCAGATTTGGGGTGATAATGCCACACCCAAGAATATGTGTTTGGCTGAAGAAGATTATCACCAAATATTTGGATTGGGGATAGTGACTTGAATACCACCTACGTGAACATGACAGCTAAGTATGTAATATCCTGCAAGAAATGACTATACTGATAGAAATAAAACAAAATGAGGATTAATGGCATAATCGAGGTGGAAGCAGCAGCCTAGGGTCAGGAATTCATATACCTGCTGGCAATGAAGCAGTCAGAACCCAGGTGAACAATTTGAGCAGCATACACTGAATGTAAGGGAAAAAAAAGAGGTTGCTTTTGCAGGCAAACCTCTGACTAAGGGGACAGATACTTTTGGATAGTGTGTTCTGGTTGGATCTGATTCCCGACCTGCGACCAAGAGAGGTTTTCAAGATTGAAGAAAAGAAAGAAAAATGCCCCATATACGATGGGGGTGTGTGTGTGTGTGAGCGTGCGCGTGTGTGTGTGTAAAATGCGCCATATACGATGGGGATGTGTGTGTGTGTGTGTGTGTGTGTGTGTATGTGCGCGCACACGCGCACATTACGTAAAGGAAAAGCCACAGACACAGACACAGACATCCCCTTTAGAGCAACCAGTTAAAGAATCTGATGAAGCAAGACTAACACATATGAAAGAATATCCTATAGCATATATGGAAATGAAAAAGTATGTAATGGAGACTCTAAGTTTCCTCGTACCTAGTGAATACAAAGAAGCAAGGTGAGGCAGATCAATTTGGACTGGAGGAGCTAGAAAAGATAGCATGTAGGAGGTGGCCCTTCAGCTAGGTTTCATTATGAGTAAAATTTTTGTTAGAACAGGAGAATTCAGAGAGAATGCCAGATGAGGAAATGACATGACAAAAGTTTTCAAAGTTGCCCTGAGCATGACATATGGAAGACCACAGAGGAACAACCAACAGGAGTGGAGAATTTATGCCAGAGAAAGGAGTGATAGTGGACACAAAGCACAAAATACGTAGAGACATGTTAAGGCACAACAATGGGGAGCCCCATGTACCACATTCAGTCAACTGCCCTTCATCCTGAGAAACTATGAAACTACTGAAAGTATCTGAAAAAGAATATATGATGGGAAGAGTTGTGTTTTAACCAGATTAATTTGGGAGTGTGGAGAGATTAAAAATGGATGGGTGAAAGCAAGGAGACCAGTGAGGAAACTAAATCAAATAGTCTATGTGTAAAGTCATAAGGGCTTGGACTAGTCAGGCAGTAAAAGGTTTTGAAATACAGCATCAAAATGAGAGCTATGACAAAAGGTAGGACCAATAGGACATGGTGTCTATATATAGAGGGAAAGGAGAAGGATCAAAGGTAGTTTTGAGACACAGGGAACAAGAGAAAAATAACACCGGTAACAAGAATAATATAAAAGAAAAACCAAACTGGTCTGAGAAAGAACATTTTAAGATCTGTGTTGGACACTAGAATTTTTGTGACAGTGGGGAATCCATATAGAGTTGTCTAGCAGACAGGTAGAAATAGGAGACAATGTCAAGAAAAAGTCAGGGCCACACATTTATCAATGGGAGTCAGGGAAACAGATGTGCTTATCCAGTGAGAGACCATAAAGTTAAAAGTGGAGAGAAAACTTTGCCCTAGAAAAAACAGATAATTAGGGAGAATATAGACGATGGCACAAAATAAAAAGCCACTAGGTTGACAAATAAAATGTTAGGACCACGGACCATCATGGAAACCATGAAAGGGTAATTTTAAGGAGGATATAATTGATGGTGTCAAGTGCAAAGGAGAAATGAGAAAGAGAATGGAAGACTACACAAGGGATGGGCCAGGTCTACCTGCAGGCAAGCCAAGGGAGTAAGAAGAGCAGAAAGAACACACAGAGCTAATGTCATAAAGGATCTAGGAGCAGTGGCAGCAAGCACAAAGCACTGATGAGAGAAAAAGTCTGGAAGGTGAGGAATTGGGACAGCCAGACTGAGGGGACAACCAGGTACAGCATAAGTTTAATTCAAAACGGGGAAAGACTTCTGAATCTGATTATAAAAAGAAAGAAGCCTGGGAGGAAGAAATTAGATGGTAATAATGGCCCTTTGAAGAAGAAATAATTTTTTTAAAAAAACAAACATTTGCACATATGTGTATAGAAATATCAGGAATGGAACATTAACTAATGTTCAGAGTCACCTGGGCTTTCTGTAACGGTGCCATCCGACAGCAGAGCACTGCAGTACACTTCATACATATTTGTAGGAAAATGCTTTTGTAATTGTTTGAACTAGAGTCTTGACTGGAATTCAGTATGAGTGACAATGTGGAGCCATCTATGATTAATCCATATTCCTGATGTTCTGTCCATGCTCTGAAAAAGAAAAACAATGCTGTGTTTGGATCTATTATACATTTCTATTTAGGATCCAGATTTGTTTAACCACAAAGGGGGCTGTTCCAGGTAAAAGGAGTCATCAGTCTCGTTCCTTGACCTGTTCACTCTAAAGAAGCAAGGGCCTCTAATAATGGCACAACAGTGACTTGCAATCCTACCTTTGAGACCCAAGTTGCGCATATAGATGACTGTAAGTTCCAAAAGGTCAACTTGGTGAGGCCACATTTCCCAGTTATTTAACCAAACAAGTGTCTAAGCATTGCTGTAAAGGTACTTTGTAGATGTGATAAAAGTCCACAAGCAGTTGATTTCAAGCAAGAGAGATCATCCTAGATAACTAGAGTGGGCCTGATTCAGTCACTTGAAAGGTTTTAAGAGAAGGGCTGAGACTTCCTGACACAGTAGCCTTAGCTACTTCCTGAGATTTTGCATTTCTAACAAGCTACCCAGTGACAATGGAGCTGCTATTCCATAGATGAAACTTTGAATAGTGAGGGCCTAATATACCTCATCACTCCTTTATTCCATATTCCTTCAGTGTATACTGCTAATATCATAATATTTTATACTTACCCATATTTTGCTGCATAATTTTATTTACTAAATAAAGAGATGTCAATGATTGTGTTCTCTTTCTTTGCTCCCCTACTCATATATTAATAGCTTACTTATGAGGCTGAAAACAGCAACTCAATAACCAATGAAGAAATACTTGTGGACACCAACTATAAGCTCATTATATAGAGGAATACAAAGAATTACTGACTAATCTTTTTATGGAGAATAGAAAATCTCCTTACAGTGATGGAGGCATACATGAGAGAACATACCCAACCAAAGAAGATAATCAATGGTTAATGCTCAGGTATTGAGACACATCCACACAGAAAATAGTGAATTCTCTGTGAAGTGTGGTATCTAAAGTAGGACTTGAAAGACAAGGAAGAGGTGAAGTAATAGAATGTATGTTGGGGTGCACTGGAAAAGCATGTTGAAAAGGTCACTTAAGGCCTTTGGTATGGCCTGAATCTGTGGGTAATAGAGAACCACCAAAGGTTTCTGAGCAGAACTGTGATAGGGACAGTACTTCACTAAAGATCATTCATCTGGCAGAGGGACTTAAGGGATTTCATGCATGAGGTACTAGGCCTCTAATGCGGGGTACTAGTAGTGAAAATGGGAGTATGAATAAGGCTTGGGGGCTGATTTGAAGGGGAAAGGGCAAAAGAGCAGAAGCCAGCAAAGGTGACTCTGAGTCTGAACCCTGTGTAAGTAAGCAAAGACTGTGCCCTACTCCACACAGATAACCAGGAAGATGGGTTGATCTGAGACAGTGATAGTATGCTAAGTTTTCCTTAAGCCCTGGCTTTTATAGAAGTCCCTTTGGGGCTGTTGAATGGTGCTACAGACTGAATTGTGTCCCCCCGCAAATTCGTATGTGGAAGTCCTACTCCCAATGTGATTGTATTTGAAGACAGCACCTTTAGGAGGTGAGGCCCTCATAATGGGATTTGTGTCTGTTATAGACTGAATTGTGTTCTCCCAAGATTCCTCTGTTGAAGCTCTTAACTCCCAGTGTTGTGTTATTAGAAGGTGGGGCCCTTGAGAGGTAACTGACTGATATGGTTTGGCTACGACCCCACCTAAATCTCAACTTGAATTGTACTCCCAGAATTCCCATGTGTTGTGGGAGGGACCCAGTGGGAGGTAACTGAATCATGGGGGCCAATCTTTCCTGTGCTATTCTTGTGAGAGTGAGTGAAGTCTCATGAGATCTGATGCGTTTATCAGGGGTTTCCACTTTTGCTTCTTCATTTTTCTCTTGCCACTGCTACATAAGAAGTGCCTTTTGCATCCCGCCATGATTCTGAGGCCTCCCTAGCCACGTGAAACTGTAAGTCCAATTAAACCTCTTTTTCTTCCCAGTCTCAGGTATGTCTTTAACAGCAGCATGAAAACAGACTGATATAGTAAATTGGCACCAGTAGAGTGGGGCATTGCTGAAGTGACTTTGGAACTCGGAAAGAAAGAGGTAGAGGCTGGAAAAGTTTGGAAGGCTCAGAGAAGACAGGAAGATGTGGGAAAATCTGGAACCTCCTAGAGACTTGTTGAATGGCTTTGACGAAAATGCTGACAGTGATATGAACAGTAAGGTTCAGGCTGAGGTGGTCTCGAGATGAGGAACTTGTTGGGAACCGGAGTAAAGGTGACTCTTGTTATGTTTCAACAAAGAGACTGGCAGCGTTTTGCCCCTGCCCTAGAGATTTGTGGAACTTTGAACTTGAGATGACTTAGAGTATCTGGTGGAAGAAATTTCTAAGCAGCAAAGCATTCAAAAGGTGACTGAGGTGCTGTTAAAATCATTTCATTTTAAAAGGGGAAACAAAGGCTCAGAAACTTTGCAGCCTGACCATGTAAAAGAAAAGAAAAAACCCATTTTCTGATAAGAAATTCATGCCAGCTGCAGAAATATGCATAAGTAGCAAGGAGCCTAATGTTAATCCCCAAGACCACAGGGGAAATGTCTCCAGGCCATGTCAGAGACCGTCACAGCAGCCCCTCACATCACAGGCCTGGAGGCCCAGGAGGAAAAAGTGGTTTCATGGGCCAGGCCTAGTGTCCCCATGCTGTGTGTAGCCTAGGGATTTGGTGCCCTGTGTCCAAGCTGCTCCGGCCATGGCTTAAAGGGGCCAACAAAGAGCTTGGGCCATGGCTTCAGAGGGTGGAAGCCCCAAGCCTTGGCAGCTTCCACATGGTGTTAAGCCTGTGGGTGCACAGTCAAGAACTGAGGCTTGGGAACCTCCACTTAGATTTCAGAAGATGTATGGAAATGCCTGGGTGCTCAGGGAAAAGTTTGCTGCAGGGATGGGGCCCTCATGGAAAATCTCTGCTCGGGCAGTGCAAAAGGGAGATGTGGGGTCAGAGCCCTCACACAGAGTCCCTACTGGGAAACTGACTAGTGGAGCTGTGAGAAGAGGGCCAACATCCTCCAGACCCCAGAATGGTAGCTCCACTGATGGCTTGCACCATGCACCTGGAAAAGCCACAGCCCCTCAATGCCAGCCTGCAAAAGCATCCAGGAGGGAGGTTATACCCTGTAAGGCCACAGGGGCAGAGCTGCCCAAGACCATGGGAACCCACCTCATGCATCAGCATGCCCTGGATGCGAGACATGGAGTCAAATTTTGGCTGGATTTCGGGCTTGCATGGGCCCTCTAACCCCTCTGTTTTGGCCAATTTCTCTCATTTGGAATGGTTGTATTTATGCAATACCTGTACACCATTCTATCTAGGAAGTAACTAGCTTTCTTTTGATTTTATACAAGCTCATAGGCAGAAAGGACTTGCGTTGTCTCAGATCAGACTTTAGACTGTGGACTTCTGGGTTAATGCTGAAATGAGTTAAGACTTTGGGGGACTGCTGGGAAGACATGATTGGTTTTGAAATGTCAGGACATGAGACTTGGAAGGGCCAGGGGTGGAATAATATGGTTTGGCTGTGTCCCCACCCAAATCTCAATTTGAATTGTATCTCCCAGAATTCCCATGTGTTGTGGGAGGGATCCAGAGGGAGGTAATTGAATCATGGTGGCCGATCTTTTCCTGTGCTATTCTTGTGACAGTGAATCAACTCTCACAAGATCTGATGGGTTTATTGGGGTTTCTGCTTTGGCTTCTTCCTCATTTTTTCTCTTGCTGCCACCATGTAAGCAGTGCCTTTTGCCTCCTGCCATGATTCTGAGACCTACCCAACCATGTGGAACACTAAGTCCAATTTAACCTCTTTTTCTTCCCAGTTTTGGTATGTCTTTAACAGCAGTGTGAAAACAGACTAATATACTGACTTTAGATGAGTTAATGAAGGTGGGGCCTCCATGATGGGATTACTGCCCTTATAAGAGGAAGAGACAGGCTGGGCATGGTGGCTCATGCCTGTAATCCCAGCACTTTGGGAGCTGAGGCAGGCAGATCACCTGAGGTCGGGAGATCGAGACCAGCCTGACCAACATGGAGAAACCCCGTCTCTACTAAAAATACAAAAAAATCAGCCAGGCATGGTGGCGCATGCATGTAACTCTAGCTACTCAGGAGGCTGAAGCAGGAGAATTACTTGAACCCGGTGGGGGCAGAGGTTGTGGTGAGCCGAGATCACCCCATTGCACTCCAGCCTGGGCAACAAGACTGAGACTTTGTTTCAAAAAAAAAAAAAAAAAAAGAGGAAGAGACAGCAGAGCTCTCTCTGCCATGTGAGGACACAGGAAAAGGGCAGCCATCTGCAAGTCAGAAGAGAGCCCTCACCAGAAACCAACCATGCTGACACTCCAGTAACAGAACTTTAGCCTCCAAAACTGTGAAAAATAAATTTCTGCTTTTTAATCCACCCAATCTATCGTATTTTGTTATGGCCGCCCAAGTAGACTAAGACAAAAGGAGAAGTAAAATGCACATATTTTGGACTGTCTTTATAAGTACCACTTGGCTAAAGGAAATGTTTCTCATAGGCAATTAACGAAAACCTATTTATTCTCACTGATGCCCAACTACTAGAAGAACAATAGCTGTTTTAAAATTGACCATAGCCTCATGAATGTGGGCTATTCATTTTTAAAGTTTGTTTAAATATTAGAGATGAGGATACAGATATAGCATAGTTGTCATAAGCATGGTATCTGGAATTAGATAGACTTTCTGAACTCCTTCTTAGCTGTGTGATCTCTATCTGTAAAATGAAGAAAATACAGTTGCCTAACTGGGTTGTTAATGAAGATTAAATGACAATTATCATACAAAGCCCTTAACACTGTTCCTGGAACATAAAGTGTGCTCAAGAAATTAAAAATAATATTGCTTAGGGATATTTCAAGTTAGTACAGACACATCCAGTGGCATTCCAAAAAAGGAAATCAATTTGCTTATGGCCAAGGTAAATTCAAGTAATTGGTTTAGATAAGGCTGACCCTTGGTCAATGGGAAGTATAGAAGAGATATGTCTGGGAATTGAATTATTGTGTGTCAGTGGCTTTCCCTGACACCTTTATGTTCCACAAATTCTTCCTAGTTGAAAGCAGAGTCAAAGCGGCCATGTCCTCTAAATAAAGTGGCCACTTTAACAAGTATTTGGTTCCCTTTGGAGCTCTGGGGTATAAAAATGCACATAAAATGGCTCCAGAACCTCAAAATGCACGAAAATTGTCACAGAGATTGATTTTATTACATTCAATTTAAGAGACTGTGAAAGGAATATTTTTTTCTTAACATGGACCAGGCCATAATATCAACACTGAATACCTAGACTGTAAACATTTAAAAATTGAGCTATTTTTCTAAACTTTCAGAAATGTGCAGTTTTCTTTTAAGTTAAAAGAAAGGTGGAAAGTGCCAAATAATCTCAAATGGGCCATTAGTCAAGTCCTCAGGGACGATTTTAACTTATAACGATAAAACACCTGCAAATAGAAAATCATAAATTACAGAAAGTGAAGCCTTGTGTATACGCAGCTGTGATTTACATCTGCACCAACGTCTAAACATAAGAAACTGATGTACTTTCTTACTTTTTAAGGCTTCTAGTACTTTTAGGAAATTCATGCAGCAATTTCTTACGATATTCTATCAATAATTCATGTAATCGATCTTCTTTCCTTTCACTTTCTTCAATGGTTTTTGTGGTTAGTTCTAAGAGCTCGGTGTTGGTCTGGAAAAGGCGGCAGGCATAGCACGTGGATTTAGCTGTCTCCATCTTGTCCCCAGTGAGCACCCAGACTTTCAGGCCTGCTGCATGCAGAGCTTCAATGGTCTCTGCAGCTTGATCTTGTAGCCTGAGAACACAAAAGAAACCTTGTGATCTTCTAAAATTCCTGACAAAGATTCTACAGGAAGGCTTGTTAAAGAGAGTATTTTTATAATTCATAGCAGTTCTAGAGTCCTGACACCTTATCATGGTTGGCTTTCATATACATCCCCTACTCATTCCGAGTGTTGTCTCTGGCATAGTTTCACTTATTAAATTTTAAATAATGAGGTTCTGAAAAGTTTGTGACACCTCAAAGTAACTGGTATCCAATGGCAGAATTGAGTAGATGTTCAGAAACATTTGTACTCACTGTCACTTCAGCATATTTCATTGCTATATCTAAATGAAACATTTGTACTCACTGTCACTTTAGCATATTTCGTTGCTATATCTAACCGTAGCAATACTTAACATCATTCAAAGTATAAAGGACCAAAGATTCTAATCAGATAATGAGGGAAATTAGTGAATCCCTATCCCTGAGGAGCTTTAAGAACAGGAACATGGGTTTTGAAGATGGCTGACTAGGGACGTCAGATGCCAATTGTCCTCATAAAAAAGATCAAAGTTACTGGTGAATGGACATGTTCTGAACTAAAAACTGCAGGAAGAGAGCCAGGAACTGTTGGAGAGCCCACAAGAGGAAGCTGGGATACAGAAAAGGAAAGTGGCGAGAGTCTGGCAAAGACTGACCCCCGAAGAACTCAGAGCCCCATGTAAAGGGTAGGTGGAAATAGTTCTCTGCTTCCCTCACCCTGTGACAACCTCCTGACTATCAAACTGCTGGGATACCCCTCTGCCCTCTTTACCTAGGGCAATGCTGTCAGTGGTGGTACAGGAACTTCACAGGAACAGAGATCCGGGTGGCCAGCTCATGCATGCATGTCAGTACTCCCCTCAGACCAAAACTTAGACGGTGGGAACCATTCTGTTGGTGCTGCTGTGATGGGCCAGTGCCTTACCTAGGGGAATCTCTGCCCTTGCATTACCACACCATCAATCCCCAGCAAACATAGTCCACAACCCACTCTGACTTTGGCAAGCTCAGGGGGATCAGCGAGTCCCCAGGGAGCTATGGGACTCCTGGAGATCTATCTCTCGGCATGGAATGCCCCTAAGGAGGAGGTTACAGCCCACCAAGGACCCTCCTGGGACAAAGGAAATGTGGACACAGTGACAATCACTGAAGGGGTAGTGCTGAGGGGCAGGAACAGTCATGGAGAGGGGACATTTCCCACTGCGCCCACTCTCTGTACACTGCTGTCGATGCATCCTGAAGTGGTTCTTCCCAGTGGAGGGTGGCACATATGTACCTGGAGAAACTTTTCATACTTTTCGCAGTAGCTCCACCCCTGCTGAAAATGAGCTCGTACACAAAGGGCAGGACCCAACTCCCACTCCCTACACAGAGTAGCAACATCCCAGCAATGGACAGGTAAGCTGCAGAGTCGTCTGCTTTGAACTTGGGGGAAAGGCTCGGCCAAAGCCCATTTTGGTGGAATCACCAGAGAGGTGTATTCATGGTCTGCAGCCACACTGTGACCAGGAACCAAAGGATAAAGTCTATATGAACTGAAGGTTGTGAGCCCTACGACGGGGCATAATAGAGAAGCGGCTCACGTTCCTACCTGCACAGGATGAGGAGCTGGTACACCCCTCCTCGTTCCTTCCCCCAAGACCTTGGCATACCCCAACAGGATCTCCATCCCTTGCCCCCATCCTCCCCTCAGGGTAGGTGCTTCCACTCATCATCAGCCTATCAAAGGAAGAACTGACTCTTACTCTTAAGCTCCACCTACTGGACTGAAGCCTGAACTGCACCACCAAATAACTATCAGAAGGGCTTCGTGCTAGTACACATGACACGCTTTCCGACACCCTTAGCCCTGCGGGAGACAGTGTGTCGGCCTTTGCATTCAATATCTCACTACAACAATCAGCGTCTGAGAAAGCCACTGCACTGAAGCTATCCACAACCAAGGAAACCATACAGAACCTTGCCCCACTGAAAGCACCCAGAAACAAAGCCAAACAATCATACACAACACATAACACAGTCATATCCTCAAGGGAAAAAAGAATTGAAAAATAAAAATGTTTCATCCAAACTACAGCAAATTCAAAAATAAGAAGCGACAGATCTCTCAGATGAGAAGGAATCAGTATAAGAACTGTGGTGGTATGAAAGGCCAGGGTGTCTTGACACATTCAAAGGATTGTACTACCTCTGTAATACAGGCTAACGAGAATGAAAACTCTGAAATGACAGATAAGGAATTCAAAATATGGATTGCAAGGCAACTCAACGAGATCCAAGAGAAAGTTGAAACCCAACACAAAGAAACCAGAAAAATGATTCAAGATATGAAAGACAGCTATAATAAAACAAACCAATTAGAACATTTGGAAACAAAAAATTCACTAAAACAATTTCAAAATACAGCTGGAAGCTTTAACAATAGAGTAGGCTAAGCAGAAGAAAGAATTGCAGAGCTTGAAGAGCAGTCTTTCAAATTAACCCAGTCAGATAAAAATTTAATTAAAAAACACAAGCAAAGTCTTTGAGAAACATGGAATTATGTAAAGCAACAAAATCTATAACTTCTTGGCATTTCTGAGAGAGAAGAAGAAAAACAGGCAACATGGAAAACACATTTGGGGAATAATTCAGGAAAATTTCTTGAACCTTGCTAGAGGTCAACATGCAGATACAAGAAATTCAGAGATCAGCTGTGATATGCTACACAAGATGACCATCACCAACGCATATATAGTCAGACTACCCAAGGTTAACAGGGGAAAAAAAAAATCTTAAAGGCAGCTAGATTTTTAAAAAAAGGAAAAATTACCTATAAATGAAATAGCATCAGACTAATAGCTAATTTCTCAGCAGAAACCTTATAAGACAGAAGATTGGGGATGTATTTTTAGCCTTTTTTTTTTTTAAGAAACAAAGTCTCAATCTGTCACCTAAAGTGCACCAGTGGTACAGTCATAGCTCACTATAACTCCTGGGTTCAAGCAATCCTCCCACCTCAGCCTCCCAAGCAGCTGGGACTACAAGTATGTGACACCATGCCTAGTTTTCTAAAAAATTTGTAGAGATGGGTCTCACTATGCTGCCCAGGCTAGCTGTGAGCTCCCAGGCTCAAGTGATCTTCCAACCTCAACTTCTCACAGCACTGGATTACAGGTATAAGCCACCATACCTGGCCTTTAGCCTTCTTAAAGAAAAACAACTACAGCCAAGAATTCTATATCCTGCTAAACTAAGCTTCCTAAAGGAAGGAGAAATAGAGTTTTTCCCAGACAAGCAAATGCTATGAGAATCTGTCACTACCAAACCTATCCTACAAGAAATGCTTAAAGGACCTCTAAACACAGACACAAACAGATGATATTTGCTACTACAAAAGCATATGTTAGTAAAAAGCTCATAGATCCTATAAAGCAATTATATCCTTGAGACTACAAAACAATTAGCTAACAACACTAACACAGGAACAAAACCTCACATATCAATATTAACCTTGAGTGTAAATGGCCTAAATGCTCTACTGAAAAGACACAGATTGGCACACTGAATACAAAAATATCATCTGTTAGGCTGGGCGTGGTGGCTCACACCTGAAATCCCAGCACTTCAGGCCGAGGCAGGAGGATCACCTGAGGTCATAAATTCGAGACCAGCCTGGCCAAAAAAGTGAAACCCCATCTCTACTAAAAATACAAAAATTAGCCGGGCATGGTGGCAGGCACCTGTAGTCCCAGCTACTCAGGAGGCTGAGGCAGGAGAATCGTTTGAACCTGGGAGGCAGAGGTTGCTGTGAGCAGAGATCGTGCCACTGCACTGTAGCCTGGGCGACAGAGTGAGACTTGGTCTCAAAAACTTCAACAGACCCATCTCAGGCATAATGATGACCACAAGCTAAACTAAAGGGATGGAGAAAGATCTATCATGCAAATAGAAAACAAAAAAGAGCAGGGGTTGATCTTCTGTATCAGCTAAAACAGACTTTAAGCCTACAACAGTAAATAAAAAGGTGGGAATTCTATAATAAAAAGGGATTCAATTCATCAAGATTTAACTAGCCTAATATATAGGGACCCAACATCAGAGGGCCCAGATTGATAAAACTATCATCTCTAGAGACAGAGAGCCATACAATAATATTGAGGTTTTTTTTTTTTTTTTTTTTTTGTTTGGTGAGGGAGTAGCCGTCTGGCACCGGGGACGAGTGGCGGGTCGCATGCGCAGGGCCAGGCACCCG